>JAQQAE010002398.1:0-22425 GCA_029823295.1 Pseudamia nigra
CCAGCCCCCGCCCCCTCTGAGCAGCTTTTAGCCTCCAAGAAAACCCAACCAATAAATAAATCAAAACACTCAGAATAAGAGTTTCAAAGGTTTGAAGGTCTCATGTTGTGAGAACGCACCTTTACTGGGTTTCTAGGTTTATGTGACGTCTGCAGAGGTGTGTTGGGTACACAGAAGCAGTACTCAAGTAAAAGTGCTGTCACTTTATAATTCTAGTAACTCAAGTAGACGTAGAAGTACTCATTAACATACAGTACATATTGTATGTATTAACAATAAGGTTATGTGAGTACTCTAGCAGGAATAAAATTTTTAAACTAACCAATTATTGGCAAGCTGAAATTAACCCCACCCCCAACCCACAGCCAAGTGCCAACATTCCTTTGGCATAACTGACTGTAAAACAATGCATTATTGAGTTATTCCTTGTTCTGCAGTAGCTTCTTGTCAAGTCCCGCCCACTTGCTTCCCCGTCTCTTCCGGGTTATGGGATCTATCACACAAGACAAATCCTTTTGTCCATCACATTTGAATTACGCTTATAGATATGTTTGTCAATGTGAAAAACAGCTTTACAGGTCAAAACAGTTATAGTTCATCACAAAATAGTAAATAGCAATATCACCAACGCCAAAGCAGCAGTTTTATAACAACCTGCTACTAAAATTTGGTTTGAGAACTGAAAGTGGGATGGTGCCCTGTCGGTGTGAAAGCCCTTTAAGAGGAACAAGTATAAATGTACAGTGCTGTAAAAAAGTGTTTTGCCCCCTTCCTGATTTCTTACTTTTTGTATATTTGTCACATTTAAATGTTTCAGATCATCAAAGAAATTCAAATAATAAATTTAAGAAAACAGAAGTAAACACAAAATGCAGCTTTTAAATGGTTTTTATTTTTAAGGGTAATAAAATACCCAAACCTATGGGTTAGGCTTAGGGTTGTGAAAAAGCGTGTGCCCCCCAGACCTAATAACTGCTTGTTCCACCTTTGGCAGCAACAACTGCACTCAAGTGCTTGCGATAACTGTTAATGAGTTTTTTACAGACGCTGTGGAGAAATTTTGACCCATTCGTCATTGCAGAAAAGTTGTAATTCAAACACTTTAGAGGGTTTGTAGCATGAACTGCCTTTTTAAGGTCATGCCACAGCATCTCAATGGGATTCAGGTCAGGACTTTGACTAGGACACTCCAAAGTTTTCATTTATTTTTTTTCTTAAGCCATTCAGAGGTGGACTTACTGGTGCATTTTGGATCATTGTCCTGCTACAGAACCCAAGTGCGCTTCAGCTTGAGGTCACCAACAAATAGATGCACATTCTCCTTCAGGATTTTTCAGTAGAAGCAGAATTCATGTTTCCATTTACCACAGCAAGTCTTCCAGGACCTGAAGCAGCAAAACAGCCCCAGACCATCACACTACCACCACCATATTTTACTGTTGGTATGATGAACCTCCTCTGAAATGTTGTGTTTTACACCACATGTAGCAGGATACACACCTTCCAAAAAGTTCAACTTTTGTGTTTTGTCCACAGAATATTTTCCTAAAAGTCTTGAGGAGCATCAAGATGTTTTCTGGCAAAACTGAGACGAGCCTTTATGCTCTTTCTGGGCAGCAAAAAAGTAAATCAGGAAGGGATCAAGCACTTTTTTACAGCATTGCATTTGTCAAAATAAGGGAACTTAAAATAAATTCTGTGATTTTAAACTGAAAAATAATATGTAAATATAAGCCTCATGATTTTGGGTTGTGCAACAATTTTGGGGATATATGTGCTGTCAGTTAAAACACATTTTCACAAATATTTACCCCTTGCAGCTATTTTTTTCATATTTTCTGTTACAAATATCACAGATGAAAATCTGAAATTTGCAAATGAACTTGACTAAAACAGAACTGGGGTTTCTGTGACCATCTGTCCATTGGTCAGTCACATTATCTTTGAAATACAATATCCCAGGAGATAAGTAAGGGCTCCTAGTCAGTGCAAAGGGTGGATTAAAAAAAATCTGGGATCAATACAGACACTGAAGATGAACAGAGCCATCTGTCTTTATTTCAAAGCTTCCGAAGGCACAGATTGCACAGAGTGCTCGGCAGTCTGAGGACGTGTGCACAGAGCACAGAATTGACATGATATTTGTAGCAAGAGGCAAGTTTCTTTGTGCGTCACTGGTGCTGGGTCAGATCAACATTCTTATCACTTCAAGGACACTACGTGGTTTCACTTAATTACAAAGTAGAAAAGTATGCAAAACTTACAAGCTGCAGTGAAACTGTTAATAGCAGCAGACACTGAGTGTACAGATCAGAATCTATAAAGAATAAATGTATTAGATAAATGCAATCACACAATAAAATGAGTTTTACCATTACAATTAAAGCTGCAGGTAGTAACTTGATGAAAATCGAGGACTTAACCTGAAAATGTGACACCTACAACTCACATTCTTCACTCCCCTCTTCCTCCTGTTTCTCCTAAGCTCCTCTTCCTCTGCATGTGCACCATCGAGTGTACTACTACAATCACAAGCCCAACCACCGGCATAAACCGAGACCGTTATTTATCATATCCCAGCTGTCAGGTTGATCATCAAACTCGATCGACCAAGAACCCAATAAAAAGACTCGGACACAGAGTATAATCAAACAGGGTCTTTGCAAAGGGAAGAAGACAGGAGCTTGGTATCCCTCGGTCTTTCTTCAAAGCTTCCTCCTTCGCTCAGATGTTTTATTAAAACACAACAAGGGCGTCACATATATCATTGGTCATTGTACTCATGAATTATTCAACATTGGATTCTATCTACCGGTAGACATATTAAGCAGATACACAATATGCATACAATGCTTCTGCTAATCACATGAGTCCCCATCAGCAAGGACAGACTACGATGGTTGAGACAAAACAACGTATGTGTAAAGATCAATTCTCAGTGGAAAAGCACAGCACTCAGTGCAAAGGCACAAAAGAGAAAATGAATCAGTCAGCATATAAAGACATGTGAAGCTTGATATATGTTCATTGAGGAAAATGATAACACATGTATTCTTAACTCTAACACCAGCACAGGGACAAAAAGTCATACCATGAGTCATACACTGACCCAGGCCACCCCTACTCATACACAGCATGCTTATGCTCACAAATGCACAAGTGCACACAAACATACAAATATATGGGGTGCTCCGCTCAAGTCGGTGTTCTGCTCCTGTACCTGTGTGGTGTGTCATTTTGGTACTGGAGCTGTGGTGCTGAGCACCTCTGTAGCTGCCCGGATACAGTGCCAATTTCTGTAGCTGCCTGCTACAGAAGTGCCGACTGCCACGCTGGGGTACAGTAGTTAGAGGGGGCCAACCCCACTTGGCACTGAGGCACACTCAACCACTGGAACAGGGCAGTGACGCTAAAAATAGTAATATTTGTGCACTGTTACTGTGCTTCTCCGCTCCTTGAATCACCACCGTATCATGGTGGAGTGGTTTGCATGCCTGACTGATCCTAGGAGCTATGTTATCAGGGGCAATTCACCCCTGGTAGGGTCTCCCAAGTCAACCTGGTCCTACTAGGGGACAGGTCAGACTAAGAGTGAATCACAAGACCCTTATGACTATGCCTTCCTGTGGTCCCACCACCTGCAGGAAGGGTTGTAAGGGTCCAGTGCTGTGTGCTTTAGGTGGCAGCTGAAGGCCAGGGCCCAGGTGGTCTATTCCCCAGCTGCCAAAACTAGCTCCAAATGGGAGAAGGCCCTGGGGCAGACCCAGGACACACTGGAAGATGGACAATGTCTCTTGGCTGGCCTGGGAATGCCTGGAGGTCCCTCCTGTGGAGCTGGAGGAGGTGGCTGGGGAGAGGGAAGTCTGGGCTTCTCTGCTTAGGCTGCTGCCTCTGAGACCCTGACCAGGATGAGAGGAAGATGATGGATGGATGGACTATGTTTCTGTCTAAATACCACTACATTCCTTTGCCTCACTGCCTCTCCCTGCTCCGCAGCCGTGTGTTCTACACGTTAATTATTGTTAAAATAAACTGTATTACCGACATTTCGCCCGTCCTCATTATGACTGACAAGTGCATATTGTTTTGTCTTTGGGTGGTTGCCAGTGCCAGGCAGGCCATTCAGCTGCACTGATGTAGTGCACCATGATTTTTTTTTTTTGGTCAGGCAGACCGCTTAGGGCCAAAGCCACAGGATTTGTCCTGCCCCACCAATCCGGGCCACTCTGGGCATCTCAAAGAAAATACAATAAACACATACATATCAGAGCAAGATGAACAGTGACAAAATGTTTTTATATTAATAAATTAATAAAAAAATTATTAATGTCATGTTAGACTGAATGCACAATCTCCGGTCATGCTCTGATGAGGGCTTTGTCCAGCTCTGAGCAGTTGGCTAGAACCTTCGGTCCTCCTTGACCGGTGTTCTGATGTGGGCTCTGACTGGCTGCTGTTGTTTTCTTCTTAGTCTTTCCTGCTGTGCAGTGCTCCACACCGACATGCAGTTAATATGAATGATGACAGGACTGTATCCTTAAAGTGCATATGACACAATTTTTACATAACCAAGAAAAGCCACCAAATGTAAAGACAAACATATTAAAAACAATATCACATACAAAAAGCATCCCCCGATCACAAACAGAAGTCTTACAGTGAGAAAAGAAGACGTTTGTGGATTTCACTGAGAATTTGCCGCAAAGGCCAGTGCCATATTGATGACATCACAAATAGAACACGGTGCCTGTCAGCAGCCATATTCTGCGTATAAAAGCGTACAGATTGGATATGTTGCCCCCGACTCTGGGGGGTAAGGTTTAATTTTACCGATACTCAAAGCTCCTGCCTTCTATTCAATGAATAAAACCACACATTGTACACAACTCCGAAATCAAAAGATAACAACTCCACCGAATCTTTGCTTTTTCCTATACTGTGCTTCATAAACCAAACGTAAATCTATATTGTAACAAACTCAATGAAAGCTCACACCGAGCTGAATCCAGCAGTATATAATTTTTGTTATTCACATCAGTTATATACATACAATATGTATATAACTTATTTATATAACTTATGTGTGTAACTTTGAAAACTGCACAGCAAACAGACAAACAATACAGAAAAATCACATCAACAACACTCAGTGATGATAACAAAGTTCATCTTACCTTTGATGTTTCTCACCAAAAGTTGATCCAATGTGAATAAATCTCCATATTATGTTAAATCCATTTGATTCTTTATAACAACTATAAATTCACTCCACATTCTTTTCTTTTTGGACCATAACACCATAATGAATGTGATCAGACCTTGTACAAAACAACGTGTGCTTCCGTGTTCTCGTCTGTGAAGCGAAGCTGCGCAGCAGTGAACGGTCCATTTCTTCAGCAGATCTAAATAAACTAAAACCATCCTCGTGTTCGAACTATAGTCAGACACACAACGATCAGGCGTGATTGGCAATCCCACCACTTCCAAATAAAATTTCAGAAACCGACATACAAAACACAACACAAATAGCTGGCAGCTGACAGAAACAGTGTCTGTTAGTGATTAAATATCTGGTTGACCTAGTTTTGCAGAAGCTATTGCATTTTTCCTGGTGCTCGATTCAAAATCAATAAATTCCTGGTTTGTGAGTTGGCATTTGATCAATCGTCATATGTGGTTGAAATGTTTTTGATGTGATGTAAACAATGACATAAAAATGTATTTTTTGTGTCATATGCACATTAAATATTGTTAAAACTTGGCTTTAAGCAGTACGTCAATGACAATGACAGGTGTTCATTTTGTTGTATATGGTTGTTTTAATGAGCTGATCAATACCACACATATCACTATAGGTCTCCACTGTTTTGGACTCTGATTAGTAGCCAAAATCCCACAATGCACTGCATGGCCCGAAATGTGCAACTCGCTTATTTAGCTCCATGGGTTTTTTTGTTTCTCAGCCTCACATGCTACAACTGTAGCAGCGTGTGCCCGATGTGTACTGCAGGTCCAAGGAGTGTGAGCATGAGAATGATTGACAGCTAACGCTACCCGTATAGCTCGTTTGTGGAATTGAACAGGAGCGGTGGAGATCCTGACTATAATAACGTTCTGCTACTAGAATTTAGTGACAGTTTCAACAATTATGACAAAAAAAAATTACCAAATGCAGCTTTGAGACCAACCAACCAAGTGTAAGAGCAACAAAGGAAGTAAATAAGAAAATAAAACGAGCACAATTAAAATGAAATAAACCATGATAAAACCAGAGATCATAAATCATGTTACATGTGGGTGAAATAAAAGGCACACCATAATATACTGATAAAAGAATCCACTGGAACTAACATCTGAGAGCAGGCTGTTTGTTTAGCAGTGTTATAGATGTATGGAGAAAGAAGCGCTCCAATGACCGGATTCTCACGTTAGGACAAAAAGTCACGCAATTTGGCACAAACTTTGCAAGCAGAGATGTGTAAATTCAGCAATACTGGTTCTCAAGTTCTTTGCTTGTGATTATGGACCTTGTGAACATTATTGGCTGTAGTAGCGAGAGAGAACAGAATTAACAGGTTCTGATGTAAGGATGGATGCACATGACTTGCCTTGCTAAAAAGAATAGTGAAATCTTCCTTTGTGTGCATTTTGACCTGGAAACCAAATGCTTTCTTAACCAGACTGAGATATTTATCTTGTATTAGCCAAACATCCAACAAAGCAAAATGCCTATATTTCACAAAGGATCCCTTACTTAGAACTGGACCAAATATGAGAGGCAACGCATTTGATTTGGAAAAGGATTTCCAACTTTTGTCCATATACTGTAGTTTATTTTGAAATATCCTGTATGTGAATGGGACAGATTGTTCAACATCATCTGCATAAAACATGGTTGTTGCTAAGCTGCCATATGAGGAATCAGTTACATTTCTTTGCCATCTCCTGCAGTGTAAATCCCTGCTGCGACCATGGCGTCCCATGTGAAGCCTCGTCAGGAAGGTGCTCTGTCCTCTCTGTTTTACTGCTGCTTCAAAAGGCCCGAGGAACAGCCAGACATCACCTACCTCCATGAGAACCTCGGCGCCATCCCTGGACTGGAGCCCACGCTGCCCATGCCACCCTCACAAGAGTTGGACTCTATGTTCACAGAGCTGGTGGTGAGTTAAAGTCAGACATCACGTACATGTGCAACGGTTTACACTTGTTTTCTTTCTCATGTCTGTGTCTTCTTGTTCTTTTCAGGATGAACTGGACCTTACAGACGAACACAGAGCGGCCATGTTTAATCTGCCAGCAGAGAAAAAATGGCACATCTACTGTAATAAGAAAATGGTAAGAAACGTTTTAATCCTTACATGCATGAATTATTAAAAAACGGGTTTTGACATTTTCAGCCTTATGGAGCTTTGTAAACACTCATTAAAACAATGTCATGTATTTCAAGCCTGGTAGTGGTTGGACATAGTTAAATTATATCCGTCTGTGCAGGTCAGTCTAGTGAAATACATTCAAAATTATGCTTTATTTATTATTTGATAATATATACGTAATAATGTATATGACTCAACCAAGCAAATTGAAAGTTTTGGTTTTTGTTGTTTTTGTTCATTTTTTTGACTTTGTTTTTTTTTGGTTTTTTTTGGTTCATTTTTCTTCTTTTTGCATCTAATTTTACTTGATTTTTTGTTCATTTTTCCTCTGATATTGTTCACATTATGAATTGTTTTTTTTCCTTCTTGTTTGTCCTTCTTGTTTTTCCTTCTTGTTTTTTCTTCTGTTTTTGTTCACCTTTTCTTAATTTTTTGATTCTTTTGTTCATTTTTCTTCTTTTTTTGTCCATATTTACTTCTTTTTTTATTGTTTTGTTCATTTTTCTTCTGATTTTTTCCACATTTACTTCATTTTTTGATCATTTTGTTCATTTTTCTTCTGATTTTATTCAGTCATTGATTTGCCTCACAATTTTAATAAAAAAAGCTCAGTCTTACTGTGTTTTGCTTCAAGTTTTGCCTTTATTTTTTAAATTTCTATAAATTTAATGTTGACTGTTCCTGTCCAATGTAGTGAACATGATTTGTAAAAGAGTTAAGAATAGAGATAAAATGGAAAAACCTTGCAATGTTCAACTGAAATTTTAGTGGTAGAGTTTAAGGTGAGAAGTATGGCAGGAGTTCATAGTAGAACCACTGCTCCTCCACATCAAAAGGAGCCAGCTGAGGTGGTTCAGGCATGTCCTACTGGGAGGCCCTGGGGAAGGAGGGATTGTACATGTCTCGGCTAGGTCTGGGAGAACCGTACTGCCCCCCAGAGGAGCTGAAGAAGGTGGTAAAAGAGAGGGAAGTCTGGGCGTCATTTACGCTGCTGCCCCCACGACCCACACCCCGATAAGCAGTGGAAGATGAATGGATTGACAAAGATATCGGTATCAGAAGAGCAGACAGAAACAGCAGGGTTAGAATATTATGTCAGCATAGGGTAATATAGTGGCATATATTAGTTTAAAATACTGTATTAACTGATAGCAACTAAAAAAAAAATTAAATTCAGGAACAAATGAGAAACAAAGTAATTGAGATCTATCAGTCTGGACAAAGTTATCAAGCCTTTTCTGAAGGTTGTGTTAATTACCAAGGCTGAGGATTCTAGACCTTCAGCATCAGAGTTATCATTGGTTACGTCAGTGAATCTCATTTATCTTGGAAGGAGAGTGGACAGAAAGCACAGTGAGTTATCATATATGCACTGATGTTTATGTGTTTTTCAGGAAACTGAAGGGACTAAAGGAGCAGCCAGCTGGCCTGAGTATTATATTGACCAGCTCAGATCCATAGCTGCTGTGAGTAAAACCTGAAGAAAACCAGTGGAAAAATGTTCATTCAACATTCAACCCGGCTGTAATATGAGTTTTTAAATATCACATGATGTCAGATAACTGGACCCTGGGGGTATTCCAGAAAGCAGGTTCTACAAACTCTGAGTCGAATACTAAACTGTGAGTTGACTTACTCCGAGCTCAGAAACTGTGTATCCGGTTCCGGAACGGCTGCTTTGAGTTAGTTTAATCAACTCCGAGGATGTTTGCCCAGGGTTAGGTGCCTGCATGAACTACAATAAAAAGGCATTATCAGTGAAACTCTGATATTTGAATTCACCTGGATTCACCATGGCAACGGATGACCAAAAATATGCTGTATGCTGCTGTATGTGGACTATGAAGATAGACGGTGTAAAAAAAGGGAAGCACTGCTGCTGCTAAGGAGAGAGAAGTAACATGGGAGAAAACTGTTGCCTGTGTCAGTGCATAAGGTGGATTACACCCAAGCATGTGTTAAAATGTTAGTGGATTGAATAAAAATGGTGTTTATTTAGATTTAGTCTTACTGGGAAAATGCACACAGAGGAAGATGAAGTGTAAGAACATCAGTCAGGAAGGTACAGCACAGCACATTATTATAGGCCATGAGTGTACATCGTTTATTCCTATTTAGTTTAGTTTATTTCAGACGCAAACAAATACAAAACATAGACAAAAAAAAGACAAAGTGGAAAAACTGTTGTGCCTGAAAAGGAGTAGGAAGAAGCCACTGCTTGTCTATTTGACACTGGCTAATATGTAAAGTAAATATTCAGTGGTTATTTAATCATTTAGTCATTTAAAAGCCCAACAAATACTGTTTTAACATATATGAATTGTTTTATTAATCTTTTATCATTAAGTTTGACAAACTGATAAAGATCACATCAGAAACATGTCTTCAGCCTCCATCTGCTGTAGTGTTGAACATTGGGATGAAGCTTTGCCTCCAACGTTCAGTCCTGCAGCATAGCGATGTTAAAAAGTCCTCTCTGGAGTAAATTCTATTCGTGTAAATGCAAAATTAATACCACAAAAGAAGATCCAAAAAAATCTGCATGTATGCAAATGAATGAATGAAAAATTCATTCAGTTGATGAGGAAATGATGAGGCAACTGTGCTTCTACCTATGGGATCACATTGGTCTGGAAAACCCACGTCAAACAGCATGTTCCAGGTGGGAGGAGACAGGTTTCTGATAGAAAACCTGCCAGCCAGCAGGTTATGTTCACAGAGTAAGTTACCCTGGTGACAGACTTTCTGGAAAACCCCTAAGTTTCCCTCACCTCAGGGTTAACATGCTAAGAGTTTTCACACATCTTTCTGGAATACCCCCCCCCCCCCCCAACTGCAAGGGTAGGTTGAAAAGTTCATAAGTTGAACAAGGAGTGATGCCACAGGAATGAAACTGGGCTTTCATTAAATTCAACCTTTCCCTCCACATAAACCCACGGTGAAGTATTTCATGACTTTGAAAAGCAGTAGTAGAAACACTTCGTGAATATGGATCAAATTTGGCACCACAATGCTGTTAAATATCTTTTTAGCCCCCCATGGATATTCACGCTGACACGGTTGCTCCGTTAGAAGAGGATGCGCCAACTTTATCCACTGTGCAAAAGTGGGCAGCTGAATCCAAGAGGGTTGGAGAAAGCCTTGAAGATGCCCTAAGGTCTGGACATCCTGCCATAGCCACGACCCAAGAAAACATCAACGGTGTTCACCACATGGTGATGGATGGCATTTAACTGTTAATTAGACAGCTAATGCTGTAGGAATCTCTCATGAATGATTAGAGAACATTCTGCACACCAAATTTGTCAAAGATTTCCATTCTGTTGGTGCCATAGCTTTTGATCAAAACCACAGCAGGCTGGTCACACCGCAGGCGGACAAGGCACTTTCTGAATCACATCCAGGTGGTTTTCTGGAACTTTTTTTTCCCTTCCACTTCTGACCATTTGCTGTTCACCAGCATGAAGAAACACTTGTCTGCGAAGCACCATTTTGTTAATGATGGTAATATCTGACATTTTATTTTTTTTAAAGGCATCATGATGAGCGCTTCTGTGCTACAGGAATCCGAGTGCTGCAACGCAGATAGAAGAAATGTATGGACTACAAGGGAAACTATGTTGAAAGACCACATTTGGTCAAATTCAACCATTGCATTATTTTCAGCCCCTCCCCCAGCTCATAAGAGTCTAAAATATGAAATCTACTGTGACCGATTAAAGTGAAGGACCCAAATGCAGCACAGAGTTGGAGTAGTTGGCAAAGCTCTTTATTTTAACCAAAGCCAGTAATTAAAAAGTCATAAAATGGTAACAAAAAGTTTCTGGGTGTAATCCAGGCAGGCAGGGGAATCCAACAGAAAAGCTGGGGCACTCACACAAAACCCAGAATGTAATCCTTACTTGTAGTGGGGACAGGAGAAACAAATCCAAACTGAAGCTTGATGAATACAAAGGTTGGGCAGGGTCCAAAACAGCAGACATGTACAAAGGAATAGCTGGCACACCAGACAAGTGTATCAAGACAATCTGACAGAAAGTGATGGTCAGAGTGGAGTCTAAATACTGGCTGTGCAGATTGATGATGAGGAGCACCTGTATGTCCCAGGAGAGCGGAGTGGCTGACGAGGTGGGTGTGGATGAGGCAGAGTGGAAAACAACTGGAGGTGAAGGCAGAGCCGTGACGTCTTCAACCCATTTACTGTAGTCAGCTGAAACACACATTTGTCTGTTTTGTCTTAAGTCATTCTCATGGTTTGTGCCAATTGTGTCATTTTACCATTTACGCACTTCTTCACAGAGGAAGGTTCTGTTGGCGTTGGAGGGTGAGGAAGAACAAGGAAGGCACAAGATTGTAGAAGGTCTGAAGACAGCGCTGAGGACACAGCCTATGAGGTACATCTAACAGTAAAACTCCACCACTCATCTGAAAATGAACACAACCTTCTGTTTCATTCCTGTTACAAAAACTACGCCTCCACCCTGTTATTGTGCAGCTTTGTGACTCGTTTCATCGAGCTGGATGGCCTGTCTTGTCTCCTGAACTTCCTCAAGTCAATGGACTATGAGACAACAGAATCTCAGATCCACACGTCTTTAATCGGCTGCATTCAAGCTCTGATGAACAACTCGCAAGGCCGAGCTCACGTCCTGGGACACTGTGAGAGCATCAATGTCATTGCACAGAGTCTCGCCACTGAAAACACCAAAACAAAGGTACACAGAGGAGGTTTTTAGTGTCTGCCTGGAACAATGAACCTCTGGATTACAATCTCCAATTCAAATGAAATTGGGACGTGTAAAAGGTAAATAAAAACAGAATGCAATGATTTGCATATCCTTTTCAACTTATATTCAATTTAATACACAACAAAGACAAGATAATTAAGGTTCAAACTGATAAACTTCATATTCACTCATTTTGAGTATGATGCCTGCAACATGTTCCAGAGGAGCTCGGACAGGGTCATATTTACCACTGTGTTACATCATCTTTCCTTTTAACAACACTCAAGTGTTTAGGAACTGAGGACACTAACCGTTGGAGCTTTGAAGGTGGAATTCTGCCCCATTATTGCTTAATGTATGACTTAAGTTGTCTAACAGTCTGGGATCTCCATTGTCGTATTTTGTGCTAAAAATGCACCAGACATTTTCAGTGGGAGACAAATCCCGCACTAGTACCCCAACTGTTTTACTATGAAGCCACGCCGTTGTAACACATGCAGAATGTATCTTATTATTGTCTTGCTGAAATACACAGGGACGTCCCTCAAAAAGACGTTACTTGGATGCAGCATATGTTTCTCCAACGCCTTTTGTACCTTTTTATCATTAATGGTACCTTCACAGATGTGCAAGTCATACATTGGGGTGAGGGGAGGGGAGCAGAGGGGTACCCCCATACCATCACAGATGCTGCTTTCCCTCCTTAGCCCAGAGAACATGACGTCCATGGTTTCCACAAACAACTTGAAATGTGGTTTTTGTCAGACCACAGTGCACTTATTGGTTGAAAAGGATTTGCAAATCATTATATTCTGTTTTTATTTACATGATACAGTACACAATGTCCCAATTTCACTGGAATTAGGGTTTGTACAATGTTGGTCATGCATTTCAAAGCTAATTATGCATTTATGCTTTCTAAAATCACTATGAAAACTCACGCATTAATTATCCTGTCAGTGTGTGCTGGTGACTTTAGCTGCACAGACCCTCCCCTCTACCTTGATTTTCAATTTGTTTTGATCAGATTTTTCTCTGTACCAGGTTCTCTCAGCAGACAGCAGAGCTGGGATCTGTGTTTGCAGTGGCAGCCAATCAGATTGTCACATTTACATCACCAGATATTCACATTGTCCCATGCTGCATTAGGGCCAGACACCACACAAACAAAGAAGCCTTCTATTTTGGCTTTCTTTTGCTGTTGAACTTTACTACATAGTTTTGTTATGGTCAGGTTGAACTTGTTTAGCTGCAGACAGTAAAGGTTTTGAAAAACACTAGAATATCAGTATCAGCTTTTTTCACAGTTCTCTCACGTGTTCTAGTGCTTAATCTATCATTGAGGCCTCTCCATATAGTTTGACAGTAGCCTTACCCCATACAGGAATTAAAGAGCTATATCCCTTTACATTTCCACATTATAAACCAATCTGATTAACATGTATATGGTTGTAAACTATAGCTTTGTATGATGTATTTTTCATGACCTTGACCAACTCCGTCTTTGTGTCTGCAGGCGGCGGTGTTGGAGATCCTCGGGGCAGTGTGTCTGGTACCGGGGGGACATAAGAAAGTACTCGAAGCCATGGTGCACTACCAGAAGTTTGCTGCAGAGAGAACACGCTTTCAGGTCAGATTTTGTGTTGTTTATAACACTGGACAAGTCCTTCCTCATGCATTTCTATATATCAGACCCACTGTTGTGTACCAGCAAGTCATGTAACATGTTACAACAGCAAACAAAACAACTTTAACTGCTTTTTAGTATGGAATAATTTAGAGCATCATGTCTTTTTTGTCTGCAGTCTCTGATGACAGACTTGGACAGATCCACCGGACGCTACAAGGATGACGTGAATCTGAAAAATGCCATCATGTGTTTTAT
Organism: Pseudamia nigra; assembly: GCA_029823295.1. NCBI lineage: Eukaryota > Metazoa > Chordata > Actinopteri > Kurtiformes > Apogonidae > Pseudamia > Pseudamia nigra. The sequence goes on from JAQQAE010002398.1 coordinate 13,986, forward strand.
TAATGCTGTCCTCAGCAAGGGAGCAGGAGAGGTGAGGAGCAACCTCCTCAACATAATTTACAGAAAAAACATATTCACACACAATGAGCATTAATGATTTTAAATGTATTTCCTCTTAAAGTGCCCCAAAGATATGGAAGTTAGTTTGTGATGCAGTATAATACAGTACAACTATAATCCATCCATCCATAATCCTCCACTTATTCTGGTCAGGGTTGTGGGGGAAACAGTCTAAGCAGAGAAGCCCAGACCTCCCACTCCCCAGCCCCCTGCTCCAGCTCATCTGGAGGTTTCCCCAGGTTTTCCCAGGCCAGCTGGGAGACACAGTCCCTCCAGTCTGTCTGGGGTCTGTCCCAGGGCCTCCTCCCAGTTAGAGCTAGTTTTGGCAACCGGGCATTGGACCACCTGGGCCCCCGCCTTTGGCTGTCACCCAAAGCACATAGTACTGGACCCTTACGACCCTTCCTGCCGGTGGTAGGCCCACAGGAAGGCAGAGTTATTAGGGTCTTCTGAATCACTCTTAGGGTGCTTTCACACCTACGGAATTTAGTCCGCTTAAAGCGGACCGGAGTCCAGGACACCTGCAAGTTTGGTTTGTTTGGGCTAGTGTGAAAGCGGACCAGTTTGATTTAGTCCGGACTAAAGAACCGTACCGAGACCACCTTTTCAAGGTAGTCTCAGTACAGTTCGATATGCCACCATCCGAACTCTAGTGCGGTTTGCTGATGGTGAGAACGCTGACCAGACTCGATTTGCTCCAGCTGTCTGTAATGTAGCACTTTTTGGTCTACGGAGGCTTCCGTAGGAAGCTGTAATGTACATTTCAAGAAGCTAGTAAACTTCTCTACATCAGTCTTCTCTGTGCGAAAAAGAAGCGCACAAGGTTTTCGACCCGAATACGATTTCCATGCTGGAACAACAGCAGTATTTGTGCTTTTTGCACAAACAAATAATGAATTTACAAAAGTGAAGCTGATTTTCTTCACATAATAATAAATTGCCACAAAACAAGTAAAATGGTACCATTCATTATTCCGAAATAATCCGATATTTTCATCTGCTGGATTTTTCCCTCTCCAAATGCTGTGCCAATCAGCTCTCACTTACGTCACCCAAAACACTGTACAGTATTTTGTAAACGGCGCTGCCACACGAGTGGGGGGATATACAACATTCATAGTGGTTGGTACGTTTGCAAAAACGCTGGTGTTTATGTGGACCGAACTAGTTGAGAATTGCAACATTGCAGCAACTCGTGTGTCCAATCGAACCACTGTACCGGACTAACAGGTGTGAAAGCACCCTTAGTCTGACCTGTCACTTAGGACCAATTTGTCTTGGGAGACCCTACCAGGGGCGAACTGCTCCCAACAACATAGCTCCTAGGATCACTCAGATACACAAACCCCTCCACCACGATAAGGTGGTGATTCAAGAAGGGGAATATTACTACAATCAGAGTAATAATCATCACTTCTTACACTAATAGTTGATAGTAGGAATACATTGTACTAAAAAACATGTACTAGGTTAATTGTATGCTATAGTTGTGATTGTCTGTATAGTCATGAGGTCTCAGCCTCAAATTGTGAAGCGCCTAGAGATAATTAGTGATTATGATTGGCGCTATACAAATAGAATAGAATAGAAATAGAATAGAATTGTTAATTTGGAAGGTTGTTGCGATTTAACCAAAATAACACACAGATTTATTTTCAATATGCACATCTTAGCTTTTTAACTCACCTTTATTTATGGATTTACACATAGAGAAATACCTGTACACGGAGACCTTTTTTCAGTGTATGGTTGTATTTTGTCCATGTTTGATCAGACCAGTTTGGAGTTTCGGATCCATCTGCGTTATGAGTTCCTGATGCTGGGGATTCAGCCCGTCATCGACAAACTACGCTCTCATGAAAATGCTACTTTGGACAGGTACAGTATCGCTGACACTTGAAAATGTGACTGCCAACACCTGTTCTATTTTTATGCTGTCTTCACTTATTTTGGTCTGAATCAATTTGCCCTATGCATAGTTGAAGACAAAACACCATCAGTCACCTTGACTTTCAGTGTTTTTTCTTTATTGTTATTTCCACTGAAGATATCCAAACTATGAAAGAACTTGTATCAAATGATGTTATAAAAGAAAAGTGTTCAAATAAGAGGTTTTGGCAACGGCACCTGGGGACACACTCAACCTTCTTGAGACTTTTCAGGTTGTCTTTCATTTATTAAAGTAATGATGGGCTGTTTTTTGTGCTCACTTAGATGGTCTAAGAAGACAAGAAATAGCACAAATTAACTCACCTGTGATTTGAAAACTGATCCATACATGTTCGTTCACAGTTTGGATGTCTTAATGATGTGTTAATGAACAGTGATGGAAAAAAAAAAAAAAACAAAGGAAAATCACAAAAGGAGAAGATGTGTCCAGACTTTTGATGTGCTCTGTATGTTGTTTGATTCCATCTTCTCAGACATCTGGACTTCTTTGAGATGCAGAGGAATGAAGATGAACTGCAGCTGTCCAAGCGTTTTGATGCAGTGAGTCCATTAAACAAAGCTTTATGCAGAATCAACACTTTAATTTACTGTGTCACATCAGAGCTATGATGTAATGAATGAACACACAGGGCACATTACGTGTGTAGTATTTTAAACTCTAACCTTAATTTGAGCTAATCATTCTCTACAGTTGCTGCTTTGTAAAATTGGAATTGAAGTGATGTTTACTATCATGAGTCCAAGAATAGACTGTATGAAAACTCAGTTGATAATAGTTTTTATTGTGGAACATGTTGAATAAATTGTAAATGCAAATTGGTTTTCTTATTTGTCAATTGTTCACAGTTAGTGCATTCCACTCTGAGGAAGATGCCAGTGTTTGGTTTTACAGAGCAAACATCTGCAAAGTGTTCAAAAATGACTCACAGGGTATTTATTGATATTTAAACATTTTCTACCCCTTAATCCTTCCAAGTATCCGGGAGGGCGCTGGAGCCTATCCCAGCTGACTTAGGGCAGAGGCGGGGTACACCCCAACTGAGTGACCAGTTCATCATGAGACAGACAACCATTCACACTCACATTCAGACCTATGAGACATTTTGAGTGACCGGTAACCGGTTCGTGCATGTTTTTGGTTGTGGGAGGAAGCTGGAGCACACGGAGAGAACCCATGTAGACACGGAGAGAACAAAAGAGAGACAAACAACCACAAAACCATCATCTCCACACCCCAACTCAGGATCAGTAGGACATGCGGCCGCATATGTATATTATTATACATCCTACATGTATATGTGTGTGTTTACATACAGCAAAAAAAAAAAAAAAAACAATGAAGGCAACAAAATCCGGACAACAAAACTGCTTAACAAAATGTAACTGAATGGCCAAAATTATTATCCCCCCCACCTTGAAAATGTGATTCTTTTCCATATGTCCCCTATGCTCCTCACTTCAGTTCACTTTAACCCCAAACCGTTCTTTTGCTTTGCGTTCTTCAACAATCAAAAATCACCAAAAAACTACCAAAAATGACCAAATTAATCAACAACCAACAAAAAACAAAACAAGAACATGACCAAAAGTGACCTAAATTAACAGATAATCAATAAATATTAGGGAAAAAAATAAGCAAAAGTAAGTATAAACATGACTAAAAAAATCCAAAAAATTAACAATCAACAAAAATGAGTCAAAAAAAAAAAAGATCAGCAAAAACTAATTTCTATTGTTTTGGGCTTGATGCAAAACCTTTAAGCAGCAATTGAAAAAAAATCTGAAGAAACTAAATTTTCCTGGGGCGCTAATAACTTGGACTTGAGCTACTGAGTGCAAAGCAGCCATATTGTTTTCCAGGATCCTTAATGCTATGGTAAACATACATGTAAATCTGCCATGTGTCTGTCCAGGTGCACATAGAAACTAAAAGCGCCAGCCAGATGTTTGAGGTGATCAAGAAGAAGCTGAGCCACACGGAGGCCTATCCACACCTCCTGTCTGCTCTGCAGCACTGCCTCATGATGCCATGTAAGACTGAAATCTGCCTGTGCTGTGATGATTTTAAGTCTGTGAGCTGTCATTTTTATCAGCTCCTTGTACTGGTTAACAGATAAACAGAGCCGCACTATGCTGCAATACTGGGTGTTGTTGGACCGGATCATCCAGCAGCTCGTTCTCCAGACGGACAAAGGTGAAAACCCAGATGTTGCTCCGCTAGAGGACTTCAGTGTCAAAAACATTGTCCGCCTGTAAGTGGCTGCAGCAGATTCTCGTTTCATTTTTTTCATTTTCCATCAATGGCTTTTATTCTCCCATGATGGTACAGACAAAGAAGCGTTTCCTCCCCCCTGTCGCCTTTGGCTTGCTCTCTGTGGTTCTGTTGGGTTTACTCTCTGTATAGTCATGAGATCTCGGCCTCAAATTGTGAAGCGCCTAGAGATAATCAGCGATTATGATTGGCGCTATACAAATAAAGATTGAATTGACATATTCCAAGATGGCAATGCTTACATCCATGCAGCTAGAATAGTGACACAGTGATTCAGGGAGCATCAGACATTATTTATACACATGAAGTCCAGACCCTGTTCAGAATCTGTGGGATGTGCGAGAGAAAACTTTGTACTTTATTCATCAATACAAGATCTATGAGAAAGATTAATGCAACTATGGGGGGAAAAAATGTTGCATAAGCTCATACAGTAGAAACAATGTCAGGGAGCGCTTGTGCTATAATAAAAGCTAAAGGTGGACCGTCGCATTGTATGGGAGAGGAACATTTTTACAGTGCATGAGACAAGACTTTATTTATCCACCACTGGGGAAATTTCTTTGTAACAGCAGCATACAGCATTGACACAGAGAATAAATAATAGTGCACACATGCAAGTGCAAGTAGATTATACCACCTCTACACACACATGAGAAAAAAAATAAGGGAGCATCAGAGAAGAAATATAGCACTCATGCTGGATTATGTACAAATTGCACAGGATCATTTACAGATGGGATTATTTACACAATGCAGTTATTACAGTGCAGAGAAATACAGGCTTATATTTACAATTGCACAGCTGACCTGAGCAAGAATAATGCTGTCCTATGAATATGAGTTAATATATGGGTGTTTTATGAGTGTATTGTCCATATGAGATCACTGTGTGGAGTTGTACAGTCTGATGGCTGTGGGGAGGGATGCCCTGCGGTAGTACTCTTTCCTGCACTGTGGATGTAACAGTGTGCAGCTGAAGGAGCTGCTCAGGTCCTCCACAGTGTGGTACAGTGGGTGGGAGGTGTTGTCCTGATGAATGTCAGCTTGGCTAACATTCTTCTGTCCGCCACCTCCTTGATGGAGTCCAGTGGGCAGCCCAGGACAGAGCTGGCTCTCTGAACCGGTTTGTTCCATCTTTTTCTGTCTCTGTCTGTGCTGCCCACCCACCCAGCACACAATGGCATAAAAGACTGCAGAGGCCACTGTCATAAAAGGTCTGGAGCAGTGCCCTGCTCACATTAAAGGACCTCAGTAGGTGGAGGCGACTCTGGCCCTTCCTGTCGAGTCCATCTGTCTTGTTTGACCAGTCCAGTTTGTTATTGAAGTGAACACCCAGATATATAAATGAGTCCCATGTATTAAAATTTTTTCATGAGGTATGACTATGAAAAAAAAATTAGACTAATGCCGTAATACAATTTGACTGAACATGAACATTTTCAGTGCCTCCTCCTCCTCTGCATTAACACACTGCTGCATTCAGGTCTTCCACCGATCAGCGCAGTGCAGCTGGTCTACTTCAGACAGTTTCTCAGACCCTCTGTCATTCTCAACCTCTGCCGAGCACTGTGATTTGTTTTTGGGTCAAACTGCTTTGCAAAGAGCACAGTGTGGACTGGGGTATTGTCTTGATGAACAATGAAACAATTTTTCCACAGTTATTACACTTTCATTTATTTCAAATGATTTGTTCAGTTTATTGAATGTTTTCAGTAGTTTTTGATGTGCATGTGCGTCCAGAACGTTCATCGCCTTGGACATCCTCTGCTTTCATGAAACCTTTTATTCAATTTAAACACACTTGTACTTGACATGCAGTGTTCCTCATACACCTCAGTTAATGGACAAAAAGATTCACTTGCTGTTTGTTCAATTTCACCAAAAATTGATGCGTTACTCAATTTTCTGATGTCTTAGTAAAAACACATGCACATCAGTCAGCATGTAGCAGTAAACTAAAGACATCACTTATTGTAAACTTACAGCAGTTACAGTATGTGTAAATACCCAACCTTTGATATATTAGTGTGACTGTGAACCACTTGGTTTTATCCTCATAAGTATAGTTTCATTATATAATAGACATACCTCATACAGTATAAGACTGTGAAGAAAGTAATACATAATTAGTATAAAAGGAAACATATACATTCTGTAGTAGCAATAAAAAGGAAAAATTATACTGAAATGTGCTTTATTCATGTGTAAATGTTGTGAATATGTTTTCAGGCTGGTCAAAGAGGACGAGGTCAAACAATGGAAAGAACAAGCTGACAAAATGATAAAAGGTAAACACAAACTGATCTAACGCAGCTCCATCATGATGATGGAGACGAATGCAGACTAAAAACAGAATAACCTGTTTTGTGCTTAACCCACCCTCACATACTGATGCTTGGTCATTATCCCAAACTGACAGTCTCACCAGTTTGATGCTGTTACTGCTGTGTACTAGCAGGTAAAGGCTGAGGTGAATATGAAGGCAAACATGTGGATTTCAATGTTGGAGGCTGCTTCGAATGATGTATTTTTGTACATGTTGTGTCTAATCCTCACCCTTCCCTTCTCTAACGATGATATATCCTACACTGCACTCCCCTAACCTTCAGAAAGTTCTACCATGAAAATGACTTTCCCTGTTCATCATATTACAGTGCAATTATGCGATACTCAGTGCATCAGTATGTGATGTCTTGTCATTTCTGCTATTCAAGATCTACTTTCATCACTTTTGGTCCCTGAATGTGTAATATTGTCTGTTTGCGTTCTATCTTGTGGGTGTCTTCTTAGAGATTGTTTTTTTTTTTTGTGGTTGATTTTTAAAGTCGTAATCAGGGACAAAGTATGCAATTCAGCTATGGCTAGAACTCCTGTTACCACATTTATGTACAGAACGTAGCACAAGGGCAGGGCTCCAGGTCTGATTTAAAGGTTGTGTGTGTTTTTTTTTTTTTTATTAACAATGCCACCTTGTAGGACACAAGGAACAGAATTTTTGTCAGAGGGTTTCCCTGTTAAAAAAGGTGCACAGAATGAAGCACAAGAAGGTAGTGTATAATTAGCAATTTTATTTATTTCAACACTAATTACCAGGGTGTATTAACACCCAACACAAATAACACTAAAGAAAAATGGTAAAGGTGCGGAAGTACTGTACAAGGTTGATTATAAAGTGCGAAGTTTCACATGTCGGTTTTTGTTTTCCTGGGTTGTAAAGTGCTAGTAATGGGCCGAACCACATGACTAAGGCAACTTTAGTACAGCAGGCACATAAACGCCATACCAAGAAAACACAACCACATAATACTAATGCTTCTGACTGTCAGTTAATACGGAGCACAACTTTAAAGACTACCCATGGCTAGGGCTACAGCATAACAACAGCTAGTGAGGAGTGCATAACCAGGCTAGAGCACAGCAATGAAAAGAGGGCATTGAAAAGAGCATAACAATTCAACAGTGGCCAGCTGGAGTAGAATAAACAGACATCATTAGCTCACCACACAGAAGTCAACCATGTAGCATACACAGAAAACAAACTAACAACTGCGTTACTTGGTGTCACATGTTGGGGATCAACACGGGGCTCTGAGGGCAACACACGGGAATGACAAAACACCAGCCCGGCTCTTCACTACTGACAGCACACAGCACGCTGCCACGACCCAACGCCACGGAAACAGACAATCAGTCTACCTACACACCTTTTGTACGTTTCTTAATCAGGCATGTAGACCCAGCCGCACTGATGGTGGGAATTTATAAAAACCACCTGGTTACACTCAAAGAAGGGGGGAGGGGGTCAAGTCCTGTTTCTGAGGTGTAAGAGGTAGATTTACTGTATGACCTCTGGTTTCTGGTTGTTACAAGTGGTCTGGATAAATAATGCGGGTGTAAGTGCACTATTGTGGAGTGGTGGACATTTACTGGCCTGGTCACTCGTCTGGTGGTCCGACCTGCCTCCACCATTCAAATGCCACAACCCGGGTCAGGTTGCCCCAGTCGTGGCATTCTTACAGATGTCATTTTCTCCAAAGCCATGGTGTCATTTTATAGGTTGGGTGCGTTTCTGCATTGTTACGTGCTATCTCTGACCTGGCCCTTTTTAAATCAGAACTAAAGACATATTTGTTTAGGATGGCTTTTAATACCCAG
>JAQQAE010002399.1:0-22425 GCA_029823295.1 Pseudamia nigra
GCTACAACAGATCCCAGGAAAAACATCTGACATCTCAGTCCAGAAAAGTGCAGTTCTAGGAACAGTAAAGATACTGCGCAGAACCCTCAAGCTCCCAGGCCTCTGGTAGAGGACCCGAGGTTGAAAGGATGAGACCACCCTCGGAGGGTGAGAAGAGAAAGTTTTTTTATATATATATAGTCAGACACACACACAATGGAGATGCCCAATTATGCGTCACATTTTAATTTTTGAACACATTTGAATTTGAGTTAGGAAAAGACCTGGAAAAATTCTTATGTAATTTTCAATCTTTTTACTTATGACAACGTTTCTGTTTCTTTCCTACAGAGAAAGCAACCAGTGAGATGAACACAGCGGAGGACTGGGGCCTCATTCTGGACATATGTGATAAGATAGGGCAGTCACGCACTGGGTTAGTCAACTGTATCCATACTCACACAAAAGCACAGGAATCAGTCATTGTATAATTCATGCAGATGCTATTTGATAGCTTAATGCAGTGGTTCCCATACTGTTTCAACAGGACCCTGTTTTATTGATAAATATTTTGCCCCCTCCATACACACGGTCCTATATAAACACACCATGTATTTTCTTTGGGTGGAAGCCCCAAATTCATATAAACACAGTCTGTAATTAAAATAAAATTGCAACTTCAGTGAGTAATTGAAACATATTAAAAAAGTCATTTATGTTGGAATATGACACTATTAGTGTAATACTTTAAATATTTGGAACAAAATTGTGAAATACAACAGGAGGGAGCCTAGATATTGTATCCGTAGAGTGACAACACAGGAAAAATGAAGAAATATGAAGTAAAATATATCGACCTATTAAATGATACAGAAATGCATCAAAATCGTACACCATCTTTGATTTCTGCACCTGCAACGGACATATGGATGAAGAGCTGACAGGGGACGCAAGACAGATGTCTTTAAACTGTCAGTTCTAGCGTGACTTGTATAATTTATGTTTCTTATGTAACACACACCTGGTCTATGTGAAGAATTAACAGCCCGTATTTTGTTGTCTTTATTTCAATAGTTGCGACATCTGTTTTTGGTTTTTCATTAGCTTCACATTTACAAAGGTCGTTTGCTAGCAGTGTGGTGCACAGAAGGTATCAGCCCCCCATTCCCCCATTATACCTTCTGTCTACCCTATTGGGACTGGAACCCCCAAACAGACATGATTTTCTACTGAAAATCACTACATGGACTTGGGAAAACTTACAGAAATCACTGTTGAAGCTGTATCATTCAAAGAAGCCATATGTGAACACGATCCAGAAATTCTTTTCTCTGGATAAAAGGCATACATATGACCAGAGAACAGTTTTACATTTTTGCCTCAGATCATATCTGAGATCATTGCATTCTGTTTTTATTAATATTTTATTTACCGGTACATCCCAACTTTTTTGGAATTGGGGTTGTAGGTCATATCAGCTGAAGCTGATTATTAACAATGTACATTTTTGTGTTGTCCTTATCAGTCAATGTTTACAAATCTTTAATTTTTATAATACAGGCCGAAGGAATGTCTCCGCTCTATAATGAGGAGAGTGAACCACAAGGACCCGCATGTGGCCATGCAGGCACTGACTGTAAGCAGTGTGTGTTGTAGACGCTTGTATATCATAATGTAGTTTTGTTCTTTTTAACCCTAGTCAAACCTTTTCTGGGATATGAGCTAGTTTTATAACCAAATGTCTTCTGTGTTAGTGTGCATTACTCCTTTTGTCAGTTTTTGTTGTAAATAAATTAGTGATGTTCTGTGCTGGTCCTCACAGCTCCTTGGTGCTTGTGTCTCAAACTGTGGGAAGATCTTCCACTTGGAAGTTTGCTCCAGAGAGTTTGCTAGTGAAGTCAGTAACGTCTTAAACAAGGTAATCGTTTTAATTTTCACACTTACATTTAATTGCTGTGAAACAATGCATGATAACGTGAATTAGGCCATGTTGCATCAGAATTCTTGTTCTCGCCTCACATCTCCAGGGCCACCCCAAGGTATGTGAGAAACTAAAGGCCCTGATGGTGGAGTGGGCGGAGGACTTCCGCAATGATCCCCAGCTCAGTTTGATCTCAGCCATGATCAAGAATCTACGTGAGCAGGGTGTTACGTTCCCTGCCGTGGGGTCCCAGGTAAGTGCACAAAGAGCTCCAAGATTCTCAGTTTCTCTTGTCAATACAAATCAGTTTGTTTGTTTGTTTCAATGGTTTGGAAATTTTACTCAAGCCAAGTGACTTTCTGTGTTCTAATCTATGTTTTGTATTTTTAAAATACCTGTGCATTTAATGATTATTATGCTGTTATAGGCTGCAGAGCAGGCCAAAGCAAGCCCAGCTTTAGTAGCAAAGGATCCCACCACTTCAACAAACAAAAAAGAAGAGGAAGACTTGGCCAAAGGTAACTATGCACAACAACAATGACTTTGTAAAATGGACCATAAATTTACAGTATTCATTACCAGTCAAAGATTTGACACACATTCTATTCCTGTGTTTTTCTTCATTGTTATCATGTTCAACATTGTACAATAATAATGACAACATCCAAACTATGAAAGAACACATATGGCATTATGTTGTACACAAAAGTGTTAAACACGCCACAAAGTGTTTTTTTTATTTTTATTTTAGATTGTCCAAAGTGGCTACATTGAGCTCTGATGACAGCTTTGCATCAGGTTCCCGAGGTGATCACTTGATTTTTAATTAATTTGTACCATATAGAATCCAAAGTGCATTAACAAGGCAAGAAATGGCACAAATTTACACTTGACAAGACACATCTTGAATGACCTAGTCAACAAATGAAAAAAGAGCCAACTAAAAAGTAAAAAGAACCAACTAATCAAGAAACTGAACTAAATCAGGAGCAAGAAAACAGTGGGTACAGAGTCAATTGCAGTATATGGATTAATTTAAATTCATATTATGGCAAGAAGCACTTATGTGAAGAGAAAAAAAGTTTAACACATAATTCCATAGGTGTTATTACACAGTTTGGATGTCTTGAGTATTAATGTACGATGTTGAAAATAATAAAAACAAAGAAAACCCACTGAAGGAGAAGGCGTGTTCATACTTTTTACTGGTAGTGTATGATTCAGTCTGCAACCACACATGAAGAAATATTTACAGATGCATTGTCTTTAAAAACAGACACACTAACACACCCAGTTATTTGCTGAATGAACATTCTCACACATCCCTCACACTTTTGCATGCAGCTATTGAGCTTTCTCTAAAAGAGCAGCGTCAGCAGTCACAGACCTCGCTATCAAGCCTTTACCCCAGCACCTCCAGCCTGCTGTCCTCACACAAGTCTGACGGCAGAAAAGTCCGCGCTATCTACGACTTCGAGGCTGCTGAGGATAACGAGCTCACCTTCAAGTCGGGAGAAATCATCACCATCCTGGATGATAGGTGAATTTTAACCCCCGCGTTTGTAAAAATACACAGCAAACATGGAAAAATTGATTATTTTAAGCAACCAAGAAAGACATTTACCTTGAAAGAGCAAACCAACAAAACACATTTCAAATTTCTACAGGCTTTTGCAGACTCTACTAATATATTATGTTCCATTTTTTTATATATATATGCAATCTTTCTGGATCACTGATGAGATTCAAATTGAAATCCAGCTGCTGAAATGTTCACATCTTAGGGTGTTGTTTTGTTTTTCAGTGATCCTAACTGGTGGAAAGGGGAAACATACCAGGGAGTGGGTTTGTTCCCCTCTAACTTTGTCACCGCGGACCTCACTGCAGAACCGGAGATGAGTGAGTACACTTTACGCCATCTCCAGTTCTTTGATTGTCCATTTAGTCCATTAGCAATGTTACCTTATTGATCCCACAAGGAGAGAGATTGTTTTATCATATGCACACAACCAGTGAACCAATGCAAAGAACACAATTAGACAACAACACTTTCAAGACACATGAAGAGAAAGATGTATGCTTTAACTACACAAATCACTTATCCTTCATTGACTTATAGGAAATGTTTTTAGCAGCATTTTGAGACATATTTTCTTTTGTTTGTTGCAGCATCTGTGGGGATTTGCTGTATTGATACCAACGATGTTTTGTGTTATTAAGGCACATTGTGATGCATTTCTCCCTCAATACGTCCAATTTAACTTTTTATTTTTTTTTTCCTGTTGCAGCAAATGATTCTGCTGTGTTTAACAAACCTCAATACTGTGTCCGTCCACATGTATAGTCCAAGTCAAATGTTTGGACACACCTTCTTATTCATTGGCTTTTTTTTGTTATTTTCAACACTGTACATTAGTCTTGAAGACAGCCAGACTTATTTATGGAATTATATAGTAAACAAATAAGTGTCTCAGGTTGTCCTCAAGAACATGGTTTATGTTTTAAATTGTCCAGAGTAACCACATTTAGCTTTGATGACAGCTTTCGTATAGACGCACGGAACATTTCTTATTTCAGAGATGTGCATTGTCAAGTTAATTTGTGTTTTCTCAACAACCATCATTTGTCCTGTGTGGCCTTATGGCCACATGGTTAATAGCCCTATTAGTGCTACTACAACTGTTGTACAAATCTATATTATGGCAAACACTCAAAACAGTCCATAGCCCATAGCCATCAGTATGACCGAACTGGTTCTAATGAGGATTGTCCTCAGTTTCTTAGGCTGGTAATTCTAATAAATTTATTTTCTGCGGCAGAGGTCTCTTGATCTTTCTTTCTTGGTGCGGTCCTCAATAAAGGCAGTTTGATCATCGTGTACAATGGTTTTGTCAACTGCATTTGGGTCACATTCAAAGTTCTTGAGATTTTTCAAATTGACAGACGGACCTTTCTGAAAGTAATGTCTTTTCTCTTTACTTAACTTAGTGTTTCTTAGTGTTTCAAATATAGATTTGCACAGTAGTTGTACTTGTCTTTTCACTTTGTACCTGCACACAACAACTAATTGTCTTAGAAACGGCGCACATTATCGCTTGCCAATGCATACTGTATTTTCCGCACTATAAGGCGCACCTGATCCATCCTGATTATAAAAACAAAACAAAATTTAAAATGACATTTTTGGGGTGTGCGCCTTATAATCCGGTGCGCCTTAGTGCGGAAAATACGGTACTTGTGATTGGAAAACTGCTGCATGACAGTCTCATGAATTTGATGATGGATCTCAAATCTGTCATCAAAGCTGACTGCCTACTTTTGACAGTCTAACATATAAAGCATGTTCTGAGTTTTTTTTTTTTTTTAACACTTATTTGTTCACTGCACAACTCCATACACATTCTTTCACAGTTTGAGGTGATGTCTTCAGTATGAGGTGAAGGTGTGTCCATACTTACGACTGTTGTGTAGTTATAACACACTATCTGAGCTCTAGATGTCAGCTGTAAAACTCCAAAACCGATGCTGCCGCTGAACAGTTTAATAATGAGTAGTCATACTGTATTCAATTCACAGCCAAACCTCTGGAAAGGCTTTTATTTTTGATCACATTTTACTGGCTTTGGTTTGTTGATGTCTCTACATAATTTCTCACGCACCTTCCTCCCATCTAAATGTTTCTTGTTTAAGAACATAACTGCACTGTTTCTCAGATTTTATGTTTTATTGATTTTGTTAAACTTTCCATTGCTGTTGGCCCTGTGTCTTTACATCACACAACACTGTTGCATTGCACATTGTGTAAAATAATGGACTAAACATAACAGAGATAATCATTGATTATGATTAGCACTATACCTGTACAAATAAAATTGAATTGAACATACTTGCTGCAGCTGCTGTGTGATGCTATTCCTTGTTACAACAAATAACCCTAGAGTTTTTTTTAAATATTTTTTAAGGAAATGCAATATATTGTGTTTTATGCCAATGTTTGGTGCACTTTCCTATCTTTTTCACATCTCTACTTTTTATGTATCCATCACTGATTGCTTCTGCTACCTTTTTTTTGCTGCTGTTGCCCCTGTTACTATATGGAAACCTACAGTAAAGACCGAGAAAAAGTCTGTACAGTTCAGTGAGGACATTCAAGTGGAGACCATAGAGCCAGAGCAAGAGCCAGTGTATATAGATGAGGTAAGGTCTACAGTATAAACACCCACATCTCTTTGTAGGATCAGCTGGATCTAAAATGCATCGTTTAAATTATATTTATGTTGAAATCATAGCCAAACATATTTTTTGTGCTGAAGGTAACTCACCTTGTGAATCATTAATGAAAATAATAATATGCATGAATAAGTGTAAGAAACTGCTTTGAAATCTTTTAGGACAAAATGGATCAACTACTGCAGATGATCCAGAGTGCAGATCCCACAGACAACCAGTCCGATAGCGTCGAGTTACTGCAGTTGGAAGGTAAGGTGCATCTAATTATGAAATGACCTGTAGAAACGCAGACATTAATGTGTAATTATTTTTGTATATCTTTTTATCCACAGGTGCCTGTAATCAAATGGGGCCTCTCATTGACCAGAAGTTGGAGGATATAGACAGGTGTAATTTCCTTAGTGGACTACAGAATATTACGAAAAAAGGAACATGGACCCCTGGTCTGTCGTTTAAGAATGCAGACCTCATCTCTGTTTGTGTGTGTTTGTATCATCAGGAAGCACTCTGAGCTGTCAGAGCTAAATGTGAAGGTGATGGAAGCTTTGTCTTTGTACGCCAAGCTGATGAATGAAGATCCAGTCTATGCCATGTATGCGAAGCTACAAAGCCAACAGTACTACATGCAGCAGCCTGCCAATGCAACACAACAGGTGAACTCACCCATCTCACCCCTGTTACTCACTTATTATTTTCCACATTGAGTTACTCATGTAATATTTTCCATCTGTGATACATCTGCTCCATGTGACTACAGGTTTACCCTGGTCAGACTGCATCAGGCTCATATGCCATGAGTGGCACTGGGGTGCAGGGTTACACTGTTCCTATAGAGCAGCTTCCTGCTGGAGCCCCAATTCCTGGTCAGCCAGCTCCTGGGTGAGTTTCACATGTCGCAGACTACATTTATATTCATGTTAATTTTCGATTGTTATTCCAAAGTAGGTCAGTATCTGAAACACCATATGTAAAGATTCAATAACCAGAATCCGAAATACCTTATTACCGGTAATCCCTGAGGAAATTGTGTTGTCACGGTTGTTCCATGCCAGTATAGAGTAAAGTAAAGAAATAAAATATTAAAATATGGAAATTTTACTCCCCCCACCCCCTATTAAAACAAGAAATGTATAAAATATGAAATCTGAATGTACAATTCACATTTGAGGAGCATTATTTGGACATGTGTAGACAGATTGACAAAAGGTTTGGCAGATTGAATATTTAGTCTTAGTTGCATGCTTAGTTAATATCTGGTTGTAGTCAACTCTGTGTGATTTGTAGATGTCCTAAGCACCTATAATATATGATCACGATTGTGTTTTTTTTTTTTTTTTGGATTTACACAAATGTCACAATACTGAACAATGCAAGAAGACAGCAAAGGAAACATGTTAACAAACACTTAAGTCTGATCCCATTAGATAGCTTTGAAATTCTGAAAAGGTCAAATAGAATAAAGGGTTAATCAGCGTATGTCTGGCTGCTTGAAAATTGGATAGTAAAACTATATTTGTGCACATATTTAGGGTCACGTAATGCTGAAGTACCTCACAAGCTCAGCACATTATTAAACAGTTTCATGCACGCTAAAGCAGAAATTTGAATGTTTGAAAACCAGACAGCAGCTAAGGACCATGTTATTTCTTCCAGGGTCTAATTTGAAACATGCATAAGTGTTGCCATTATCTAATTTCCAGCTCTAATTCCACTTCATGCCTTGTTAAACTTTGTTACTTTTCTCTGTTTTTATAGTGATGTTCATATGTACATGGGCCAGCCTCCTGTCTACAATGCAGCTCCAGGAAGCATGCCCCCAGCAGACGTTCAGTCTTACCAGAGCCCCGCCAGCGCCCCTGGCCAGGCTCCAGGCACAAATCCTGCAGGCCTGACACAGACCCAAAACTACAGCGCCCCCTCTGGCCAGAGCATAGCACCTTCCTCAGATGTCCCACAGGCCCCTTATGTGGAGAAAGCCTTACTATAGGGCTCCATGAAATCACTGTAATCCACATGTATAACATGCACCAGACCTGATCAAATAGTGGCTGTGATGATTTTTTTTTTTTAATTATTATTCAGTTCTCATTTTTCATCAGATCAGATAAACTGACTTTGACAACTGCATTTGATGAACCTCCATATGTGTTTTTAAAGATCTGATCTAAACATAGTTCATTTTTTAACGAATGAGACCCAATATTTTAATATTCTAAGGGACTTTTGCTTTAAATCTACTATTTGATCAAGTATGAATCAAAAACCCATTCCTTCAGGTCGTCCTTAACATTAACACTGGAGCTACATGTTATACACTACAAGAGAAAAAGCATTGGTGCGTCACCACTAAGTTCACACACCCTCAGTAGGATGGAATAATTTACCTTTACTTATACACTAACACAGACTTCTCATCCACTTAAGCAGCCGCACTGCTAAACAAGTCACAAGACAAGGGCCGTCAACATTCATGATCTCTACAACAGAAAAAAGGACTTGATGAAAATAGGCTACTACACTCTGTATATGTTGTTAGAAGTACTGAAAACTGAAGCCACTTTTTTGGAGAGAAAAGAAACAAGAGGAAGCATGTACATCACTCTTGTAAATACTGTATTGAATTAGTAGTGGAGCCACATGAGGAGCTCGTGTGGGCCGTATGTTAGCACAGTTCCCAGTGTGTTTTTATTTCTTAGCCTTAAAGGTGAACTCTGCAGTCGTGATGTTTCGGCTGAATTTAAGGTCAAAGGTGTGAATGCCAAAGACAAAAAGAACCTTATGTGCATCATGTTTTTCATAATTTTTCCCTGATCATGACAGATGCGTCATACTGCAGAGTCCTCCTTTACAAAATGAGCAGTCCTGCATCTTGAAGCATGGATACAGAACTCACTCCTTCCACACTGAGGGGCTGCACTAGCAGACTCTTACCACAGACTTGGCTACTAAGGGGCAAACTCGCTGAATCCCCCCTAATGTGTTTAAAACATCTCTTTAGTCTGTGTTTCAAAATGAATACTATGTTTTTGTAGTGCATTTTAATTTATGTTTTGATTATTGTTATGCTATTTTAAATGGAGAAGCAGTGCAGGATGTATGTATTCAGAGAAGAGCGGAGTATGAGGTATTCCGCTTAACTTAGTTGTATATTTAAATCTCTCACTCAAAAACTTGGACATTTCTCTCAGTGTTTGATACATTCTTATTGTACTGTAGGGTCAAATGGTAATGTGAAAAATGATCAAACCCTCCCGTCCTGTGTGAACGCTAAAACAAATTCTACCTGAAGAAGAGAAAGGCACAGTCAGGTTTTGTAGACACATCTTTCCCAGTGTCTCTCTGAGGCTGCGTTCACACTGCTCTATTCAGATTTATTGACCAGATCAAGTGTTTCTATTTGGCTGTTGACGTTCTTTTTTTTTGATATGATCTATGTCAAAGTCAGAATCTTGAACTGAACACAAGACATCACATGCTGCACGTTGGCTTGGAAGCCACTAAAGTCAGTTTAAAGGTCCCATATTGTGAAAATCCATTGGTTTGGGGTATTGAGGTTTATAAACTCTGATGTAAAATAAAAGCTGTGAAACTATGAACTTTCTCATTATTGTCAGTCCTAAAAAATCCACATAAGACGAACAAGCTGTTTTGAATTTTTGTGATTTGTGACATCACAAGTCATCAAAAATAGTCAAGCGAAAGTCCCATCGCCATGATTAAAATGTCACTTTACAACCAGTCATATTCAACCATGTTCACTACCACAACTGTATGGAGTAATGGATATGCTTAGAATCTTTCTAGTGTTCTGCTTTTTAACTTTTCTTTGTTACCTCCTCCCCCTTTCCTGTGCATTTTGTAAGGCTACTTTTGTAAATTAGACTGTTGTTGAAGGTGCAGTCTATGATGTTGGGAAGCCAATCGTTTGTGGTGGACTGCTATAAATTATTAGAGGCAATTTGCCAGTCAACATGGTTCATAAGTTCACAGTTGTTAAACTAGTATGTCTGTCTATTGTTTAGTTGCTTCTTTTTTTTTTTTACCTGTACCAGATGTTTGAAGAATCTCAGATGTAGACTCTCCTCGGTCATCCTGTTGTTAGATAAGCTACAGTTGCTAGCTCCCTATTAGCTACCACCACGACGGTCCGTGTTGTTCATACTGAACTCATGCACCTAAGAGGTTGTAAGCTGTGTTGACAGTGTTACCTTTTTTTCCAGGAAGTTCTACTCAAAAAGTACATTATTGTCTGTTTCCACTAGCCTTGTGCCAGAATATAACCTCCATCATCTTGGGATTGATTTGTGATTCAGCTAACATTAAGTGAACTTACAAATACATGCTCTGAAAGTCGAGCAATAATCAACACTTTTTATTTTGAGAACACCCTTACAGAAGTCTTCAATAGACACTTATAAGAAATACAGGTATAAATTTCACAAGTGTCACAATATGGGACCTTTAAAATTTTATGAGTTGACATGCAATGGAAGCCGGTTAATTCTTGGGTTGAAGATAAAACGTGGTTCACAGGAAAGTGACAAATGTTAATCTAGAGTGACATAAATGTTGCACAAATCCCAATATGATCGCATATGGAAGTGGCTGAACTCACTCGTGAACATCACATTCGTGTCATTGTGATGTGATTGAACATTTTGGATGCATTCTGAATGCAGCCTCTTTTCTCATAAAACGAAACACATTTCCCTTATAGTGGTCATCTATATATTTAACTAATCAAGATTTTTGAAAAAGGACTTACAAGATTTACATTACAAAGATCTGCAAGCACTGATTGAATACAAGATAAGCTGATGAATTATTTATGTTATGTATTGAATAATAAGCAAAGGAATTATGAAGCTGTTTTTTTCCAGTTGAAGGACAAATTGGGCTCAGTGTCATTTCAGTTTCTCTTTAAGATACAGTGTTACTCTTCAGACATCCCTGTGCCACCCTGAGGACATAACCCGTAACATAAGCTACCTGGGACTTTGCAACCATGCGGCCATTTTTCTCCAAGACTCTTAGCTTTTACTTTGCTCATTCATTTTTTTCTTTGCTACTGCCACCTGCATGCAACAGAGATGTAATAGTTTGGATCAAAGAGGGCCCAAATATCAAAAGTAGCAGCTACTCTGGGACCACAGGGACGAGGAGCCAGTTTGTCATCCCACATCGTCAACGTATAAACATCTTGTTGCACCACAGTGTTGGACTGCAACCCAGATGTAATGTTATTGTACAGGATTAAGATGCTGCCTGTTTGTTTTTTTGTTTTTTTTTTTAAGTTCTAAACCAACATTGTTATTGTAAAGGTTCTGTAAAATTGTATCCTGCTGTTTGTATGTATTCTTTTAACCATACTTATTAATGGGTATTCACAATAAAACCAGGCCAAATGTATAGGACCTGAAGTGTGGCTTCAATTTGCTCCTTTTGCACCTTTTTAGTCAAATTAATTAGTTTGTTTGTACACAACATAACTCAAAAAGTTAAATACAGATTTGGATGACATTTTCAGGACAGGACAAATGGCACAAGGACTAGTCGATTAGGGATTGACCTGGATCCAGAACATTTTTAAAGGATTTTTGTCTGCTGTGAGATAGGGCCAAATTTAACATTTGTTCTTGTGAACAGAAATAGTGCTCACGTAGAAGTATTGTGACTTCATAATGACTCAAGCAGAAGTACTCATACGTATTTGAGTAAGAGTAAAAATTATCTCATACAAAACTACTTAAGTACTACTGAGTAACTTCATAGTATGTAATTTGTTACAGCATAATATTGTATATTGCATTGAAATAGGTACTTCAGTCATTTTTTTTGTTTATTTCCTTGATTATTTTGTTCATTTTCATGCTCAATTTGCTGATTTTTGTACAATTTTGTTAAATTCCTAAACTCAGATCATATTCTCCCGCTGTGGCCGACAGGGCTGGAAGGGGGATCTAGAAACAGTCACTGTACGTCCGTCCCAACATTTCTACTTGTATCTCTGCAATCCCTCGGCCCAGAGTCACCAAACTTCACCCCCTAGGGGGAAGGGAGACTGTGGTGACCTGACCTAATTTGTGTATTTTATTAGGTCAAAGGGTCACTAAGTGCAAAAATTACATTTTGAGTTCTTCAGACCTAGGCTTTGAAGCTGGAGCTCTGAAATTTACATGTGGGTACTATACCTTGGGGGCCACCGTACAGTGTACCAAGGGACCTGACCTTGACCTTGAAGATCGTTAGGGTCTAAAAGTAGGGTATCCCCCTTACAAACCTTGCATATGTTCATATGAACAACCCTAGGACTAGAGTGACCAAAATTTACCCGAGTTCTCCCACTAGGGCGAGGGTTACCATGTTGACCAGACCTAATTTGCATATTTAATTAGGCCACAATGTCACCAAGTGCAAAAGTTGTCTTTTGAGCTGTGTAGACCTTTGCTTTGAATTTACATCTCTAAAATTGTATGTATACCTCCTAGGGGCCCACCCGTGGGGATTAACCAATTCACGGCCTTCTTGTTATTACTTTGTCTTTCACTGTTGTTGCTTAATTTGTTCACTTTTACTCTAGTGTTTGCTTATTTTGTTTATTGTCCAGATTTTGTTCTGAGTCTTAAGAAAAATAATTCTTATTTTGATTATTTTTTTCTCATTTTGTTAATTTTTCTTGGTTATTTGTTCATTTTTTAAATTGACTTTAAATTTACACATTTTCACTTACTATGTCATTGATTATTTGGATCATTTGGTCTTGTTATGTTTTGTTTTAGAATTTATCTGACAATGTTCAATTAAATTTTTTAGTTTGCAAATTTATGCTCATTTTGTTTCTTTGTTTATTCATTGTAGTTAATTTACTTGATTATGTTAATATTTCCACTTTTTCTTAATGTCTCATTGAGCTGGGGCCAAATGTAACTAAGAGTGAAAAATATAAAATAAAAAAACAGCTATTCTCAGGACTACATTTTTGAAAAAAAAAACTATTCAAGTACCGTGCTGTACATGAAAAGTGTAAATGCACTTGAGTGCTACCCACCTCTGGTAACACTGCAAAAAACACTCTGAAAATTTAACCAAAAAACATAGGATAACACAATAATAGATTCTATCAAACTACAAAGTTTGATCCAGATTTGGACAGTATTCTGGATATAGTGATCCAGAATGCTTACACTTACAGGACTTGAGAAAAAATAGCTACTGTAAGGTAGTAAATAAAGTTATAAACATGAAAGTGATACCAAATTGTGTCCAAAAAAAAAGTCCAAAAAAAAAAAAAAAACACTGGAGGATAGATCTGCTTAGTGTCCAAATGAGCATGAAAAATATATATAGAATGGAAAGACTACTTGGAAAATTTCTTATTCTTAGGTGTAATCCCAATACTTTAATGTTTAATTCAAACATGTTATTTTTTTCCATTTTAAAAGAACAAAGTACTTTTAAGTTCTTGGGGATAGGTCAGTCGTAGGATCACTGTCTCCTTGAAATTATGGGATGGGTGTGCTCTTCTTTGTGAGCCTGTAAAAAGACAAGCATGACCACCTCATTACCTCAGCAATAAAATGATACAGCCTCCGGTGTAAGCACTCTCAGTGTACAGAGTCCAACGACTCCACCAGCTCCTTCTGTGGGAGATGATTGTCAAAGTCTTCAGCTCTGAGTGCAAAGCAGCAGTTGGTTTTCAGGGACCATGCCCTCTGGGAAGGTGGTCAAACTCATCCTGTATGAGGGTCTGCAGTTCACAGCCCTCATTGTACCAGTGTTTGTGATCATGGAGAGGTTTGCCAGAGTAATACATGATGTGAAAGGACAGGATTTAACAGCCTATTGGCTGGTGGTGGCGGTCTCTACGGCTTATGTGACCTCAGCCACTTTGCTGGTATGGGTTCCTCTCAAATTTGCAACCCTGAAACAGAACAGGTACATCTCGGAGATTACACAATGGTAAGTACATTCTTATTTTCACAGTATTAAGGTACACATAATGTTTTTCCTTTGGGTGGTCTGTGAGTTTGGGGATGCTGGAGCAGGTAATTAATAAAATCCAAAAACCTCTCTACTGGGACTTAACTACATGTGCTAGATGTAGAAAGTGTCATTTTAGTTCGTTTTGATGACTCTTGAAAACAAGTACAGTACATGAATAAAAGTTAAAAAAAAAAAATCTAAGAAAAATCTACTCAATTCAGGAGTAAATTCAAAGTTCATTACAGCATAATATACTGTACTGCATTCATACAGGCATTATGATCGGTTTTGTTCATCTTCTTGATTTTTTTACAAATATTTTTTGATCATTTTATTGCTCATTTGGTTGATTGTTTTCAGTTTTGTTGCTTATTTTGTTAATTATTTGTTCACTTACTTGACTTAGTTATTTAGTCGTTTTTGCACTTTTTTGTTGCTTATTTTGTTTGTCGTTCAATTTCCGTACTACATTAGTCGTTTTTGCTAACTTACTCAGTTATTTTCTTAATTTATGGTTATTTTGTTGTTAATTATTTTGACTATTTTGTTTGGTTTTGTTAAGTTTTGTTAACTTTGTTGCTGAGTTTATTCATTATTATTAATTTACATGATTTTTTAACATTGATTATTTTGTTAATGTTTTTAATTTCAACTTGGTACTCCCACTCATTGAGCTGTGGCTGAATGTAACTGAGTAGCAGTACATGTTTTCTGTCATAGATGTAATTGAGTAAAAGTATTCTGCAAAACAACTACTCTCAGAAGTACATTTATTTCAATTCAATTTATTTATTTTATTACTTGAGCACCACACACCTCTGAATATATGTTTTGTATTGTCACATATGTACACCCTCTGCATGTTTGAAGAGTTCTCCTTGTGGTTTTTCATTATTTTCAGCATTGTACATTTATACTGAAGCCATCCAAACTATAAAATAACTATGAAGAATTATGCAGCAAACAATGTCAAACCCAGAACTTGTTTTATTTTTTAGGTTGTCCAAAGCAGACACATTTAGCTTTGATGACAGGTAGTCACCTGGAAAATGTTTCAATTCATGTTTCTGCCTTGTTAAGAGCTAATTCAGGTAAAAGAAATGGCCAATCCATCTGAAACCTCTCAAGAACTTTGAATACGTCCCCAAGTGTATCAAATGCTATGCTTCTCCGGAGGTCTGTCCTATAAAAGGAAGACCAAGAGCTACCTAGGTTTGTTAAAATTACCAACCTCAGAAATCCACAAACTTAGTGACTGCACTTGAGGACAGATTCAAAATACTTGAGATTTTACATTTCCCAAAGTAATGATGAACTGTCTTTACTTAACTGTTTCTTGCCGTAATGTGGATTTGTACAGTAGTTGTAGTAGCACTAATAGGGCTATTGACTCTGTACCCACCATTCCTCTGCACAAGACAACTGATGATCTACAGCACATTAAGGAGGCAAGAAATGGAACATCGCTACTTCATGAATCTGATGAGAGATAAAATATAAAACATGTTCTGGGTTGTTCAACACTTTTCTGTTTACTACATAATTTTGATCTTTTATAGCTTGTACGTCTTCGGGACTAATGTACGTTGCTGAGAAATACTGAAGAATTAGGTGTGTCCAAACTTTTAATCAGTTAGTTTACATGTTTGTATTCATACAGACATATACAGTGCTGTGAAAAAGTGTTTGACCCCTTCCTGATTTCTTACTTTTTTGTATATGTGTCACACTTAAATGTTTCAGATCATCAAACAAATTTAAATAATAAATTTAAGAAAACACAAGTAAACGCAAAATGCAGTTTCAAATACAGGTTTTTATTTTTAAGGGGAAAAAAAATCCAAACCTGCATGGTCCTGTGTGAAAATGTGCTTGCCCCTAAACCTAATTACTGGTTGTTCCACCCTTAGCAGCAACAACTGCAACCAAGCGTTTGCGATACCTGGCAATGAGTCTTTTACAGACGCTGTGGAAGAATTTTATCTCACTCATCTTTGCAGAATTATTGTAATTCAGCCACATCGGAGGGTTTTTGTGCATGAACCTCCTTTGTATGGTCGTGCCACAGCATCTCAATGGGATTCAAGTCAGGATGTTGACTAAGCCACTTCAAAGTCTTCATTTTGTTTTTCTTAAGCCATTCAGAGGTGGACTTGCTGGTGTGTTTTGGATTATTGTCCTGCTGCTGAACCCAAGTGTGCTTCAGCTTGAGGTCACGAACAAATGGCTGGACAGGATTTTTCTGTAGACAGCAGAATTCATGGTTCCATTTACCACAGCAAGTCTTCCAGATCCTGAAGCAGCAAAACAGCCTCAGACAATCACACTACCAGCACCGTATTTTACTGTTGGTATGATGTTTCTTTTCTAAAATGCCATGCTACTTTTACACCAGATGTAATGAGACTTTCAAAAATTCAACTTTCGTCTTGTCAGTCCAAAGTATTTTCCCAAAAGTCTTGATGATCATTAAGATGTTTTCTGCTAAAAGTGAGACGAGCCTTTATGTTCTTTTTGGTCAGCAGTGGTTTTCATCTTGAACTCTGCCATGCAGGACATTTTCACCCAGTCTCTTTCTTGTGGTGGAGGCCTGCTGTTTTTGGATGTTATTGTGGGGTCTTTTGTGACCTCTTGGATGAGTCGTCGCTGCTCTTTTGGAGTAATTATGGGAAGTAAGAAATCATGAAGGCAAGCACTTTTTCACAAAAGGCCATTTTTCCCCTTAAAAATAACAACCTTAATTTAAGAACTGCATTCTGTGTTTACTTGTGTTTTCTTAAATTTATTATTTAAATTTATTTCATTATCTGAAACATTTAAGTGTGACAAATATACAAAAAAGTAAGAGATCAGGAAGGGGGCAAGTACTTTTTCCACATAGGGCCATTTTTCCCTTTTAAAATAATAACCTTAATTTAAAAACAGCATTTTGCGTTTATTTGTTTTTCCTTAAATTTATGATTTAAATTCAATGATGTGAAACATGTTAAGTATGACAAATATACAAAAAGTAATAAATCAGGAAGGGGGCAAAAACGTCTTCACAGCACTGTTAATTTTATATTGTAGTACTGTATTTGTACATACATTGCATTCATTTATTTTGTTTTTATTTTATGCTTTATACAGAATTATTTATTTATTTATGTATTATTTTGTTTGGTTTTGTTTTCTGATACAATATATGATGATAAACTGACCAGTCTAGTATTATGGTATTATGGCTACATGACCTTATATGGTATTGCATTATGTATTGTACTATCATAGTTTAGTGAGGGGGTGGGGTTCAAAATTTTTTTTTTAACTTCCCACTCCCTTTTAAGCATGTGATGACTTTAGTTTGTTATCTTAAACAGCACTTTGGTTCAGCTTGTTGTTGTTGTAAAGTGCTATATAAATAAAGTTTGTTTGATTGATTGATTGATTGATATATTTTGACATATATGCTCATCTGTTTATTTTTCGTTTTGTATCACAACTACTATGCATGCTTAAAATAAATTAAACTAAGTAAAGGGTAATATCGGCTGTAAAGGAAAGATGTTTCATATTCATCAAAGGAAACTAGTAAAATACATAGAAGTAAGTCCAATGTCTGTGTAAACTTATTTACTGCCAGTTACATTCTTGTCCAAATGGAAAGAAAGTGGGAAAATAATAAGGAAAATGTAGTATCAAAAGAACAGGGATGTCATGTGCAATCGATAAAGTTCTAAAACACCACTTTTGTCTTTCAGGAGGCCCACACTGTTGGTGTACCTCATCCTGTGCACATTTCCATGCTTTGCTATTTTAATAGTCAGCTCCAAGGTAATGCCATTAAAGACTGATTGAGACTGTCACCAGGAAGCACTTGTTGACGCGTTTTGTTTGGTCATGCTCCGATGGGGCCCTTGAAGAGGCATATTTGTTGTAAACAGTCCATTTGCGACACACGCTCGTTTTATGACCCCCTTGTGTGAGAGAATATGTTCACAATTATTCACTGAGTGATGGCAGATGTGCCACGCTGCACTACAGCGAATAAAAATACTGCTATCACCAAAATCCCCTGTCCCTTGACATGTGGCTCTTAACGTTGAATTCAGATGCTTCGTCAACGTGCACTGAAAAGGACTTTGACAGAATATTCTTAGCTTCATCACGAGACTGAGGTATTCAGTAACCCAGTGCATATAACAGGTTGGACATTAACTCAGCATTTAATACCGTACACCAGCCTGTGAAAAAATATTTGCCTCCTTCCTGATTTCCAAATTTATTGTGTATTTCTCATTTTTAATTTTTCAAATCATCAGTTTTTAATCTTAGACAAAAATAACCTGATTAATTAAAAAATGCAGTTTTTAAATGATGATTTAATTTATCCATCCACACAAGGGTTAAGGGGTAGAAAATGGATGGATTTCATTTATTAAGGGGAAAAGCTGTCTAAACCAACCTGGATCTATGTGAAAAAGTATGTTCCCCCCGTGTTAAGTCATGAACAAACTATGATGAACCACATTTTTGGTAAGCTACATTCAGTTTCGTTTGACAGATCCAGGCCTGACTACTGCCAGAGCTTTTGTATTGGGAAATCACTTAAATAGAAAGAGAAGTAGGGTGAAATATCTCAAAAAGCAGCACATTGTGCTGTGATCTAAAAATATACAAAGACAGTCACTGACATCTATCAGTGGGGAAAGGGTTACAAATCCATTTCTAAGGATTTTGGACTGCAGTGAACCACGATGAGCTCTATTATCCACAAATGAAGAAAACTTTGGAGAGTGGTGAACCATCTCAAGAGTGAACAGCAGACCGAAATTGCTCCTATATGAGTACATATGTCAGTGATTCTTCATTTTACAAGACACACAGTGAAATAATTCTGTCAGGGGCAAAGTGTTAACTCTCTCAGGCACGTTAGGATTTAAATACAAAAAGACTTGGCCACAACATTTATTAATTAATCTTACATTACACTACATTAAGTGCAGTCAGTGGCATCCTATTGTCTGTAATGGATAAAATGTAGAATGTGATTCCTCCCTCTTTTACTGTAGCCAAATGCCATAATGACCATTTTCAGTTTTGTTTCTTCAAGTGACAAGTCTATAGTTTTATGGTTATTGAGTTCACATTCTTTTTTTGCTGTTATTGATCGTGCTGTAGGTGCAGGTGGACGATGGGCTGCATCGTGATCACTTCGTTGAGTTGCCTGTTTCCGTGGTGTTTTTTTCCCTCATCTGTGTGGATGTTATCGAGAGGATTCGCCCCTGCAGACTCAGGGGACAGTGTAAGGCTGGGGATCGTGGGATTATTGTGAATGAGACGAGAGTGTTTTATGGCTGGATTCAATAGGATAAACACTGACACCATTTACACCTGGTAGTAAACATTGGATCTGTATCCGATTACATTATTAAGATGCACATTGATTAGATCACAGTGTCCAAATCTTGTGTACCGTAGGTTGTAAATGCAATCTAGACAAGTCTGTGCCATGATTTACAACCTTTTTAAAGGTCCGATACTGTGAAAATCCACTGGCCGTAACACCATCTTTACTGGGTTTTGTGTTTTTTTATAAACTGTCATAAAAAATAAAAGCTGTGAAAACACAACTTCGGAACTTCTGAACTTGCTCAACACAGCCAGTCCCAAGAAATCCACACAATAAGATGGACAATAGGAAAAGAAGCCATTTTTATCTATGACATCAAAAGTGAGAACCGATCACAATCGAACTAAGTTTCATGAATCCCGCCCCACCAAGTTAGTGGAATTCTAAACAGGAAAATGTGCAATTCATTTGAACACATCACAGTTTTAAACAGATGTGTGAAAAGAGAAACAGAACTCAATAATAATATAATAATATTATTATAATGACTCAAGTAGAAGTACTCACAACAATAAGTATCTGAGTAAGAGTGAAAAAGTGTCTCAAATCCTGAGTAGTTTCACAATGTGGAATTTATTACAGCCTAACATAATGCCTTCAAAAAACTGGGACGTTTCAATTTCCATAATTATTTTGATCATTTGTTGTTAATTTTGTTTATTATTTTGCTTATGTTTTTCTCAAATTTTTTAACTGTCATACTTTGATGTGTTTGTTTTTATTTTATTTATTAATTTTGTTACTTATTACCCACGTCGACGGAGTGGGGCTGTGGGTAGGCCGGTCAGTGCCCTCTGTGTGTTTGTGTCCGTGTTCACCCGAGAACTCAATCAGGAAAAGCGCTAGGGTGACCTAATATTGACCTTGATCCACTGTGGACCTCCATTAATTTGGGGGTCAAAAGGTCAAAGGTCAAGGTCACAGGGCCAAGGTTAAACTTGCTTTAAGCTGTGTCGTAGCATGAATTTTCACAAACATTTTTTTGGTTTGAAAGGTCTCTGAGCCCTCTCTCACATTGTCAGGTCAAATTAAATGTGTGCAAGGTGTAGGTAAGCATCTGGCATGGGTCAGCATCTCGCTTGAGTGCATTCTAGTTTTGCTTTTTTTGTTCATTTTTGTTCAACTTCCAGATTATTTTGATACTTTTTACTCATATTGTTGCTTATTTTGTTGACCTTTTGATTTTTATGTTTCTTTCTTTTACTTTATTTCTTTATCATATTGTATATTTTGCATCCGACGTAAAAAACCTATGCCAGATCAAACATGCGAATCATTGGTATTTCGCTGTGGCGAACCCTGAGGGGAGCAGCCGAAAAGAGAAGAAGAAGATTGTATATTTTTTAAATTACAAAATAAATGCACTTGATTTTTTCCCTTTTTGCTTATGTTGTTCATTTGTGCTTACAAATTACAATTTACAAAAATATTACAATTTATTTGACTCCTTTGTTCAGTTTTGGTAATTTTATTTTTTATCTATTACTTTGTTAATTGTTTCCCTTTTTGTTGCTTTTTGTGATGGCTCAATTTTTTCATTTGTGGTGAGAGACCAAACTGGTAAACAGTATGATATTGTGGACAGAATTATTGCATGGAGGTAAGTTTTGGAGTGAGATAGCTGTTTTCTGATTTTACTATAGACAAATAACTTTTGATGTAGCTTTTTGGTTAACTGTTGTACATGATATTTGTAAGTGAGATGTGAGTCAAGAAGGACTCCAAGATACTTGTAGGTGTTTGTGATGGAAAGATATTGACCAGGGACTGAGACAGGATTTGATATGGATAACGTTTTTCTGGGTGAATAAAAATACATACATTATGTTTTCTCAATACTTACTGTTCGATGATTCTTTTGCAACTAGTGATGTATCTATTGAAGACCAGAAGAAAGTTTTGAATTTATAACATCAGGTTGGGCATCAGACATAAGGATCACAGTGTCGTCTGCATATAGTATACAGTTTAATAGTTTCAGAACTTGAGGAAGATCATTAATGTATAAAAAAAACAATAGGGGGCCTAAAATACTGCCCTGTGGGACATCCATACAGCAGTCTATTGGCTATGATTTTATAGAACCATTTTTTTCAATCTGAGATTTTTCAAATGTTGGGAAAATATGAAAGCCTGATATAGAGATTGACCAGATGATGGTAAAGAGGTACAAGTATATTAGCATGTTTTCAGTAAAAAGTATTGTGCAAACCAACCACTCTCTGAGTGGTAAGTGGAATAAAAGAGTAAATGTACTGTCCTTGAGTACTACCTGACTCTGGTTTTGAACCAATCATATTCAACCTAAAATTAGCCACAGCCACTCAAGTCAACTGACCAATATCTATGGGCAACATTCATTTTTAGGAGTCTGGTTGTTACTCCCTTCAAGTTCAATCAAGGCTCAAAATTGTTCTTTGGTTTTGAATGGGTATTAATTGTCGGAGAGTCTTCAACATGTTTTCAACTATGCATTCACCTATGCCATCGACGATGCCTTCATCAATGCCTTTGACTATACCTTTAACTATGTCTTCAACTATGCCATCAGAACTAAGATAAGAAATACAAACTTAAATTAGCTGACGGATTACGAAGAGCTTACATAAAAAGAAGCAGAAATGCAAATAAAGCCAATACATAAAAACACACGACACAGAAAACCAACAAATTTGTACCTCATTGGTCACATTAACTCAAGAGGAATAAAGATGACTTTAGAAATCTTCTTCTCCTAGGAAACAACTAGTGATCGACTAATATGGGTGTTTCAGGACCGATACCGATACTGATTATTAGGAGGCCGATAACCAGGCCGATAATGCAGCCGTGAGGGGGGGGGAACAAGCCAGTGCTCTTTCTTACACTGGTCCCAAGCCCGGATAAATGCAGAGGGTTGTGTCAGGAAGGGCATCCGACG
>JAQQAE010002400.1:0-22424 GCA_029823295.1 Pseudamia nigra
GGCCCTTGTCAATCAATCTCCTCTGCTGCGTTTCCTGTACTGTACAGTACAGAAGGCGTTCAGCTCACCAAACTTACACAAATGTTCGATCACTAGCAGTGTGACTCTGAAGCAAAGTAAAAATTTTAGTATTGCATTGTTTAAAAAATTAATATGAAGTTGTTTTCTTTGCATTATTTGAGTCTTAAAACACAGCATTGTTGTTGACCATTTGTCATGTTCTGCAAATGCTCTAAATGGCAATATTTTTTTTTGAAATTTCAAAGAAATATTGTCATTAATGTAGAGAAAAAAAATATCTTTGTTTTCTCTCTGAAGAAATGTTGTAACAGTCTCTTCACCATGATTTCTGGTAAAATGACACTATGATCATTATGTTTAGGTACAGACAGACACATTACAAATTCCTGCACACACTGTGTTGGACATGCGTCTCAGGATGTGTGGTCTTCAAGTCATTACTCGTGTTGCTGCTGTGCTGAACTTTCTTCTCACACAAACAACCCCTTACCATTGTTTTTCAGATGGTGAAAAATAAGTTCATACCACACTCCTCTTTGTGTCGCACATTGCTACATTTTCTCTGTTCACTAACATTTAGACATGATCACTTGCTAAGCAGGTGCTAGCAGGCTACAAACAAACAAACATAGCTAACCGTCATCTACAGCTCTTCCTGTCATGTGACATCTCTGGACCAGTTCCACATGCAGTCAGGTGGGGGTTGTTTTGTATGAAAACAAGGAGTAAGTTATGGGCCGTGCATACGGCCTGTGTTCACAGCGGTGTCCCGGAGCGGACAACGCCGCGGTAAATGCGAGCTCGCCACAAATTAGCTGATGGAGTGCTGTGTTTTGTCCTACTATAAATTGCCCAGAATAGGCCCACAGTGGATAAAGTGTTGGGCTTCAGAAGGTAAGTTGCAAAATGTAAAAATTGGTCACAAATGCAACCATTCTGGTGACAGTCTGGAGTGCTGGTGTGCTCTACTCAAGGTGTGATATAAATTACAGTAGATGGCTATAACATAGTGCAGCCGTGGTGAGTTTATGATGCTCAGGTAAACTCCCACACATTGCCTTAACTTGGAAAATATCTTTTATTATCCCCCACCAAGCTAGGGCTCTGAATTTTTAAATGTATCTACTAGGTGCCTGGGAACAACCTCCAGTATACCACATGTCCTGACCTTGATCTTGAATATCAGTAGGGTCTGACAGTGAATTTGTGATTTTTTTTTTTTTTTTTTTTTTTTTTTTTCTTTGATGTACATTTTTTGTAAAATACAAAGCCCTCCGGCAGGGGATTTGCCAATTCACTGCTTTCTTGTTTATACGTCTTGGTCCTAGACCTTCATCATGAAAACATACAAATGCCGCACATTAATTGCAATCGATATTTTTTGTGTCAATGCTTTTAAAATATCTGTACTGTTCTGTGAGGCTTGAAGCATCCCCCATACGTCATCAGCCTGAGTTAAATAAATTACCTGGAAGTTTAGGGTGCGAAACACACAGATAAGCAGGAATTCTTTTACCCAGGTAAATAAATTCCTGGTAATAAAAGTTCCTGAGAATGTTGGTGGAAATCATCAGATGAAATGTCTATATAGGATTTATCTTGATAAATTGACCACAGATTTTAATTTTAATCCACCGTATAAAAAAATCTTAAACCACTATTTTGTGAGCTAAATATAGCAGGATTTCAAATGTGGACACAAAATGCTCCCTGTGGACACAGACCCTAATAATGTCATATGGCAGAAATGAGCTGCCTTGGCAGAGGTTAGCGCTTTCTGAGTGCTTTCTAGTTTATGACTGTGGACTTTTTGAAGGTTTCAGGTATCTTTAAAACACTTGGTATTTTAAGTTTCACATACACAGATGTCAGGTCAGTTGGCTTCAGTCTGTCTGTGGATGTGTGTTTGTGTTCAGCATGCTATAAGAATGTGTCCATACGTGTCCCACAGCTTACAATCTCAGAGGTGCATGAGCTCAAGTATTCATATACTGACAGATTTGAAAACAGTCATAGCGCTTGTTAGCAACTGTAGCTCATCTAACCACAGGATGACTGAAAGACGGCCTCCATTTCAGATTCTTTCAACATCTGGTACAGGTAAAAAAAAGAACAGACGTACTAGCTTGACAACTGTGAGGTTCTAAGTCATGTCGACTAGCAGGTCACCTGTTTAATCATTTATATCGGTCCACCACAAATTAAATGCTGCTAGCTAGTTGCCCAACATTGTCGGTTGGACCTTTAAAATACATATTACATGACATCTGCAACAGGTTGCATAACTTGTCCATCATAAAAATGTACTCCCACTGTGTCCACTATGGCTCACACAAAGGCCTTACTGTTGAATATTCTAATAGAAGAGAGCACAAATTAATTTTTAAAGCTCATTTTATTCTCATTCATTCAAATCACTGGCAGCTGGCATGACCGTAGATTCGTGTTTGTATACAGCAAGTTACTCAGGCATGTAGTTCTTCAATATTTTTACTCAATCTGGCTTAGAGATAATAGTCTCTAACAAATTTTTGTGATGCATTTAGTGAGGGATAATTGACAGGCTCTCAGTTTTGCTCAGACTGTGACCATCATTGCTTCGTCCACTCATAAATCATACTCTGTTCTGGCTCAGCCATGTAAAAGACATGTAATTAACCTTCATTAGTGGTCTGTTGAGGGCACACGTTGATGAGAACCAATCTTTGGCCCATTCCTTGTTCTGCCTCAGAGGGTCTCATGCCCATCAGTGACAGTGAAGACCTTAGTGTATAGGTTTTGAACTTTGAACCCAGTTCTTCATATCTGACTGTAGAATTTTGTAGAGACTAAATGTTAAATAACAGTAGCATGAAGCATGTTACTTTTTAAGGTCTTAGTGTTGATTTTTGTGTATTTGTACTCCTGTTCTGCACTTGGATCTGTACCTTAACCTGATCATTTTGTAAGGCTGCAATAGGCCTTACTATGCACCTTTTTAAAAATTTGTCTACATGGTTTAGTAATTCTGCCCGAGACTGTAAACCCACTCACCCCAGCTCCCAGAGTAATGCGTGTTTCCACTGTCTATGACAAGTCACTGACTAATTCTTTTTTGCCAGTTGGTTGTTAAGCGTTTTCTTTATTTATTTTTGTTCCTAAAGTCAAATTACAAGGAATTTGAGAGCTAGAAAGACAAACAGCACTCTGAATTTAGAAACAGCTGTATTTATATCTAATTACAGATATTTCAAGGTAGAATATACTTTTGTTTTTAGCTGTATTATTTTGTCTTTTTCGCAGCAGAGTAGTGAATGTGTTTCTTCAAGTCTGACAATGTCAGCTGATCACAGACTGTCCATGGAGCAAACCTTTTCAAGGGATGCCAGAGAAAATATTTTTTGTTTACACCAATTCTGTTTGTCCTCTCCAGACTGAGCTGAGTGAACAAAGCAGATCAGAATATTTTTCCAGAGTCGTTGAAACCCAAGAGCCTTTAAACAGGCCCACAGAAACAAAGAAGACTGTGCTTCAAAAGATGTAAGTATGATCTAATGCAGAAGTTTCCAATCCCACCAGGCAGAGAGGACACTCACGTATCTGCTCATATCCTCTTATCTTTTTAACTTTTTCAGAGCCAAACAAGCCGTTGTCCAGCAGGAGCTCTATGACCATAGTGCAGGAAAGCAGAGGGAATGTCCAAAAGGCAAAAGAGTGGAAATTGGATCTGAGGAGTCAGATTTAAACTCCAAAGAGACTGTGAGCTGTGGACAGAATGCCCCAAAAGAAATGGAGCACAAGAATCAATACCCGAGTGTGTCAACTGGACCTATGTCTCAGATTACTAACAATCATGAGCAGGGCTTGACCCAGGAGCAGCAGAAGAAGAATACCCAATCTAATGACGCCTCTGGACTTTTCTGCCATCGTAAAATCAGTCAGGAGATGAGCAAGACCAAAAGCAATGCAGGGGAAGACCCTTACCCACAGAGGGCCAAGAGGGCGTGTTTTGGAAGACCTCCAGACACAGCACAACCTCAGTCAATCCCGTGCTCCACACAAACATCCAGGCATGACCTTCTTCCTCTGCCACCCCTTCCTCTAGTAGAAGCCAAGGCAGAGTCCAAGGCTTTCCCAGTCTCCGAGTGCAAGAAAACCACACTGGAAGTAGAGCTGCTTACTCCAGGGAAACAGGCCCAGAGGCTCCCCCTCACAAGCAATAACACGGCACAGACAAACCAAAACAGGCTGGCCACAAGTCTGAGGGGCCTATCTGTCAAGCCTGCATCCTCAGGCTCCTCTATTAGTTCCAGATCCACACTTAGAGAGGAGGGGAGTGAAAATGTGCCCAGAACCTCTAGATTACGGCGACTGAAGAGGTCCTGAGTGGGAGAGACGAGCTGCAGTGAAGATGCCTGACGCCACGGAGATAGAGATGATACTGTGTCAGGGTACATGTTTACCCCACACAGTCTCCTCTGATGACTTGTATTTGTACACATTTCACATTTTGCTATAATATCTGGTCACACTGTATGCTGTAGATGCGGAGCATACACAGATCAAATGCTGAACACATTACAGTGCATTGATACATGAGCCTTTGAGTTACGCTTTGTCAAATACTTGAAACAGACTTTGCCTCCACCCATAAGTAGTGGTGGTCAAGAGAGGCTTGCAAATGAAAGTCAAAAAACCTTTAATTGGAGTTTAGATTTGGTTTTGTGTTAAAGATTGGGGATTTCAGACAGGCAGGAGCCATGTAGTACGTCATGGCTTTCAGTCTCAAATGCTGGCTCCTACATGTCTGAAAACTGTCCAGTTTCCCTGCTGAAGCCCTGGTGTGATTGATTGCTGTTTCCAGATTAATTTCATCACCCTGTTTTCAAAAATGTATTGTCATAGTTACATTTCATTCATATACAAGTTGCTAAGCACCTCAAATGTTCCTTAAATTAGAGGGTATTTTGCACAACTTTTTTCATAGCACAATATTTATCTCAGATTAAAGAAAAGCTACCATCAAAGTTCTTTTACATTTTATGATTGAGAGACAAGGGGGGGACACCAGTTAGGTGTATTCATAAATTTCAAAATACTTTTTATGGTTTAACATTTTTAGAACAAAAATGTAAAATTTAAGCATTTTTTAAACAATTGGCTAGAGAGGGTAGCCAATTCTAAAATAAAAGAAGAACGTGATTGGATGTCATTTTCATCCCATCGAGGTCCCTAGAAAGCACTATTTTCTTGCTCTATGATGCTCTTAATTTCTTCCATTTTTTTTTAGAATTGGCTACCCCTCTAGGTCATAGTGAGAAAATCATTTTAGTTTCACTTCTGTTTTAAACCTGTATGTTGTTTTTGTCTTAATACAATATTCTTGATTCATTAACTGCAGAAATTTTAAGATGTTAACATATTGTTCCCTGGGGAAAATATACTGTGTGTAAATATGCAAATAGGCTGCAACCAGCATGGAAATACAGTATAGATCACTCCCAGTGTGGCAGATGCTCATGCCAGTATTTACCGTAGAAGTCTGTCCAACAGTGATGCTACTAATAAACCTATGCTTCTCTGTTCCCATTCTGTACCAGCGTTGGTGTAATCTGAGATGAGACTGGTGTGGGCGTTCACAGAAGCCAATTCTGTCCTTATCGAGGCAGAGACAGATAGTTTGGATTAGAGGGGCTGACCTTATTGTTTTAAGTTCTTATACTGCATGTTTAAGGTCACTCTGAGGTGTTGATAATCTCTTGCTTTGGTTTTAATCCTTTCAAACAGATTCTGCAGCAGACTTCATCGAGCTTCTCAGGCTGGCTAGTTCGATAGGTTGCAGATAAGTCTGCTACTTAAACCACACCAACAAGGACAACATTGTCTGACGATCATGAGGAGCAAGAGTATTTTTGTCTGTAGCCTTAATACAAGGAGTTCTCACTACAACATAATTCGCTGTAAACACATTTGGGCAGAGACCTCGCTCAAATCTATGATGTTTCTCCAGCAGTGGTTCCCACGCCAGCTGCATGAGAAACTGTTCATATGCTCTGACATGTTTGGCTTGATGCATCACAGACAGACGCTTTACTCGCTCTTCAGAACAAAGACAACTTTAATTCTCTTTTCATACAAAATATTTAATAAATATGACTTTCAAAAATATATTGCCAGATCAACACATAATTCTCAAGTTCATAACACAAGTCAAAAAGTAGGACAAAATGTTGCCATGATCTCAAAGGGTTAACAAATGAGATAAAACATGTTTGTCTTTAAGAGCCTCATTTTAAAAAGAAACAAATGTGCACAGAAACAAAACAGACTCTTGTAGAGCAAGGCAGTGTATTTTATCCGATTCTACAGTGTTCCCATTGCCCCCCTACTGTTCAAGTACTCGTGGTCTAGCTTATGATATTACGCTGACTAAAGCAGATGGGAATTCTGGCGTGTCATTTTAATGCGACTTGCCTTGCAAGCTGGTGAATTTTGACAGCCTTTAAACATATTGGTAGAGTTAAATTGAAGCTGCTGAAGGATTGTGTTCCCTTAAGTAATGATCCATTAGTGGCAAGCAATATGTCTGCCACCATGTCCATCCCTCGACGCAGCCATGATCTTTTGTTGTCCTAACCTCACTTGCCTTATATCAAGGTCCTGGCAACAAATAATGAAATGTCAAATGTGTGGAAAAACAAAACAAAGTTTCTTTCAGGCTTAAAGTGCCCATCCTTTGTCTTCTTTGAAATTTGGCGCTTAGAATGCAGTGGAAAGAAAAATTAAGTCATTGAAAGAAATGGTAGGCTTCCACAGCTATCAAAACCTTCAAACTAGACAGAACATATAAATAAAAGGAATGATATCTTAAGGCTCTTGATTATTAAGTTAATAAATCAAATATACACAATGATTAATAAAAAAAAAAATGTACATATCTACAAGTTCTAAATCAACACATAAATTCTTCATATTGGCAGCGACTGCTGACATTGAACCCACCCCCCAAACCCCCAAAAATAAAAATAAATAATAAAGTTGATTTTTTTTTTTCTCATTTTGACAGTTGCTGTAGTCTAAAGCTGAAAAGGCACTTTCTCCAAACTGAACTATAAAGAATTCAAACACATACTAAAAAAATTAGCTCTAGTGTTGAACACGTCAGGTATTTTTAGTCATTGTACAACAATTAAACCAGGAGCCCCTTCCATGTGTCCACTAACTTAAAAAAAAAAAAAAAGGGAAATGAAATGCATAAGAGGACACTTCTGCAACTAGTTCTACATTGAAATGTATACCAGTGCCTTGTGTTTCCAGCCAACCAAAGCAACTGTCACTGCCAGTGTTAGCCAGCTTGTCAAAACTTAAATTAACACGGGGAATATCTGAAAATACTGTGGGGTCACAACTGACATGACAGTTTACCAACTACACATGCCAAAGCTCCCCCATTTCACCCACCACCGGGGTGTGAAGGTATTACGCTTGGTTGCACAGCAACACAGCTGTCCGCTATACAATGTAGTCCATCCTGTTTATGCTGTTTGCTGTCTCCAAGTCTCTGTTGTCCTGTTTATTAGTCCAATTCGGGTGTTTGGATGTGGAGTTGGAATTGGGGATGGGTGTCTTCTCATCCCTCTCCACTAGTGTGTATGCTGGCTGTTTGGCAAAGCGGCCCTTCTGTAAGTGCCTCTCCTTGTCATCCTCATCCCCCTCGGGATGATTTGTCCTTATTTTGGCAATGATGGAGTTCTTGTTTTCATAGTCTTTAATGGCCACTGTGAGGCCTACGTGCTTCTCTATAGGATTTTTGATCTGGTTCAGTTGCTCCCGTACATTGTTGGTCGTGTTGTCCTCAGAGCCTGTGGTTGACGTGCCGTTGTGGTTACTCTGTTTCCGTCTGCGACGCATGCACCACATTAAGATGGAGACCAAGACGAGGACCCAGATGACAATGAATATGGAGCTGAGGAGGGGTACTAGGTAGTCTGCCAAAACAAAACAAAGCAGATAAAGGACAAAGACATGACACACATTTTAGAACCTAGCTCCAATTAAATAACAGACAACAGGTTTCATTATAGTGCTACGTCAAGCTTTCGAAATCATTAGCATGCTTTGCCAGTGCAACATGACCTTTAAGCCCTTAACAGGGGAGGAGGCGGCTTTTATTTGGCTGTGGCAGCAGTCTGCCGTCACTTGTGTTGATAAATGGTGGACACATGCGGGAGTCTTACTACAAGTCCAGCCAGTGTCAATACGAGCCAATTTGAAGCCATGTAGCCAAGCAGCTCTGCTCTTTCCATTGAATTCCTGGCTAGATTCTTTTTGAGCTCAATAACAACTGCCATGAGATGGTAGACCTGGGAGGCCTAACTTGTGTGGGTGGAGGATTAGGAACTCTATTTCATGCATGTTTTCTTATGAGCTAGGAATGTTTTTATATCCACAACTTGGCATGTCTCTCAAACATCTTGCTACATCTTTTGTAAATGCAGGTGTGTGCAAGTCTCGATGATTTCACAGGCAACAACTGGAGGAATCAAAACAGTTCATACCAGTTTTGCTTGGGCTTGGCACACGGACTTCAGCAATGGCGGCGATGATTGT
Organism: Pseudamia nigra; assembly: GCA_029823295.1. Lineage (NCBI taxonomy): Eukaryota > Metazoa > Chordata > Actinopteri > Kurtiformes > Apogonidae > Pseudamia > Pseudamia nigra. The sequence goes on from JAQQAE010002400.1 coordinate 8,611, forward strand.
GTTGTTCCCGTTGCGTTTGCTAACCAGATCAATTATCCTGTCAGTGATCTCCTTAACTGGGCTCTGATCCAATTGATGGTCATCAGTAGACTAAAGGAGGGGGAGAGGAAAGAGAAACTTGAATCAATTTCAGGTTTTTATCCTGTCTGCTACCGTGTAGTTTTTATATACTGCCAACAGAAGAAACGTCACCTAAATCCACCACAAATTAGAAGACATCTTAAGAATGCATGCTGTGGGCTATGAATAAACTTCTGCATATTGATAGGGGCAGTCAAACATTCAGTTACTCACAATGCAGACATGGATCTCATTGCTGGCTGAGAATGAGGGGTCACAGGTTATAGACACGGAATGCTCCAAGGAGAAATTCTTCACTACATACAAGCGCCTCAGCTGCTTACACACATCCTCCACAGTCAAACCCTAAGGCACAATGGAAAGAAAATGTCAATGCAAAAGAAAAATACAGAGCAATCAACAACAAAAAGGAAGAGCTGGGCCTGCATTTTGGCAGTGGGTTCAATATGCTATCTGGTGGGGATCCACCTCATTTAGATTAAAGACCACAGGCTCATATGCTTGTCACTGTCTGCTGTCATGCTTGTTAGGCAACTGGCGAGTGATGATCCTATGTGGTGACAGAGTCGCCAGTGATCCTGTTTAACTCAAATCCATATGATCCTGAAATTAATCTCGCAGTGCGGTCAAGTTAAGAGGGGATTGGCACTGAACTCTTGCTTCTCAAGAACACCAAAACTTGGATAAAGTCAGTGAGACACAAAGAACGATGAAATATCCTTACTTTTTTCTTCCTGGAAGACATTTACATACACAACTGAGTAGTCTGCGAGACTTGCAGTACAAGTCTATGCCTGGGAGGAATAGTTCAACACTTCTGAAAACCTGATCTTTTCGTTTGCTGCACAGACTCCATGAACAGCCATAATGAAGGAGAAGCATGAAAAATGAACCCAAAACCCTTTAATCCAATCTCCCTCCTGGTGAACAGGTAACTCACTCGAGGCATGATCTCCTTCCTGAAGGTGAAGGTGATGTTGGCGCAGCTGTTGTCCTGGTAACTAGAGCTCGGGTGGCATTTTGTGGGAGCTGATGAGGGGTTAGAGCACCAGCACTCTCCTTCATCAACACAAGGCTTCACAAAGCAGTGGCTGTCCCTGATGGGAACACAGCTCTGACCTGATGGGCACCCGTTACGACCTTTAGCACCCAGCTTACATGATGAAGGACCACACCACATCTGGAAAGAAGAAAGACCAGACCAAACTGTTATGGCATGTTTTTCAAACAAAATTTAAATTTTGTATATTTGGAACGAGGCAAAATATTGGTGGAGGATATAAGCCATACTATAGCCTCTTATGACATTGGCAATGAAAATATATATATATATTTTTAAATTGAAATGGGTCAATCATGGAAGTTATAGTCAGTTTGTGTGTGTCAAAGGGTCACTAAGGTCACTATTTGTATAGTGCAAGTCATAACTGACAATTATCTCTAGGCACTTCACAATGCAAGGCTGAGACCTCAAGACTATCCAGACAGTAAACCCAACAGAACCACTGAGCACAAGCCATTGCTATTCAATGTGTTTTTTCTTCAGTAAAAATTTTGTAACAGTTCCTCCCACAAAAATTACACATCACAATGTGTCTAAATTCTGGATCGATTGTGCTACAGTGCAGTTATACAAATTGTGCAAAGATGGCAAAAAAAAGCATAAACCTGAAAAAAATCCATTTGTTTCCTATTCATGGGAATCAGGGTAGCAGGAATGCTGACAATTTCTACTGAAATGTTCCAGTTCATAATTGTCTGTCACTCCTAAGTCTGCTCCACCCTGTGACAGTGTTGTTGACTGTCCTACCTGAAGTCTGAGACACCACCTCTCATTGTTATCTAAGGACTACAACTATAACAGCTTTTCTCTAAAGGCTGTTCTCCCATTGGTAAACACAGGCATCAGACTCTTAACTGTTCACACTGTAATCAAAAAAGCCATACCTTTGTACACACAACTTTCCCACTGGAACAATGGCAAGTGTTGCAGTCGTCATCCCACTTGGCTGCATCAGGGGTGATGTGTCCGTTAACAGAACAGGGTTTCCTCGTCTCTGAACAGACAAAAAAAGTTTTAGAAATTATATCTGAGGTAATATGGTCATGCAAGGATATATTTATAGAAAAGAAATAATAAAGAGAGAAAAAAAAACACTAACATCCAACAACTCAGGCTACGGTTACATGTGAGCCATGCATTAATATAGTTTAAGTGGTGTCTAATGTATGCACTATAGAGTTCTAATGTTAAAGAATAACCTTACCCCTAAAGAAATTAAAAGAAAAACTTTGCAAACCTAACTAATCAAATCCAAAGAGAGACTAAGTGTAATTATTAGTTTGGTGGAAAGAGCCAACAGGTACTACTCAATACATCTTATTCTCCAAAGAAGACATACCTTCTTGACAGTGCGGTCCACTCCGGTCTGGTGGACAAAGGCAGCGATATCCATTAATTTCATCTACACAGGTGGAGCCAAAGGCACATGGAGAGGACTGACACTCATTAATATCTGCCATGGTGAGAAAAGAGAGTAAAAGGTAAGAAATGGCTCTCTACTGACAGGAGCAAGGCCAGACAAAATACATCTATTGGGTCAAACAGTTGTCACACAAATTTAATTCCTAGGGTAAATTCACTGAGGTCATGTCATTTGAACAGTGTGAACATGCATACATACGCTAGTTCATTAAAAAAAAAAAAAAACACACACAAACATGCTTTAAATCAGCCTTGGACATTTTTGCCCCATGCAGCTTTATTAAAAGCACCATCATTAGCAGGTATGCAGGAGCTAAAGGCTGGATTTAGCAGAACAAAGGGTTTGCAATGGGAAAGAATGTGGCCATCTGAAAGCCTTTAAGAGGGAAAACAATCTGTGTAATCAGTGTCAGAGAGCATGGCTGATTAGCTGTTGGCCTGCTAAGCCGGTTTCCCCCGGGGACAGCAGCAGGGCCCAGTGGAGTGACACCGAAATGGTTCAGCCTGGCCTGCAGCCCAATGCACAGATAATTGGCTGGCTAGACCATCCACTCAGAGAGACTGCGACAGTCCTTGCAGCCTCATGCCTGCCCTAACTGATGGCTGAAACTGGATCATGGAGGTGCGGGATGCGAGGTTAATACTCACTGATCCGACAGTCTGGACCCGCAAAGCCAGGAGCACATTCGCATCGGTACCAGTTATCCCCATCGACACAGGTTCCACTGTTGTAGCTGCAGGAAAAAAATAGAGGAATGTTGATTCAGCTTCAATTCCAGGTTACCCTCAGGCATGTTTTACAGACTGGCATCAGCATGGCCTCCCTTCACATCAAACCATTTCATGCTGGAATTTTCTCACCCATCAACATATAATAACCACCTCTCAAAGGCTATTAAGGCAATCAGACTTGTTCTCTTTATTGGACAAGTGTGCATAGGTCTTTGGGAGTGAGCTCCAGTGGTGTGCGGTTAAACAAAGTCGTGCCTGGGAGTTCACAAAAGACTCTAGGCTGACTGCATCTTAGGAATGACAGGGAAGGGTGTATGCCCGGTTCTCAGCAGGGAGGCGGCGAGAGAGAAAGCCTGCAGGTGAGAAACTACGATACAGGAGGAGCAGCCTGTTTACATCTGTCTAAATCTACAGGAAATGTTTGGCTTCCACTTACCATGGGTGGGGACTGCAGTCGTTGGTATCTGAAAGAGAAAAGAACAGAAAGGGAGGGGAAGAAAGACACAAATTAGCGAGCGTTTTTTTTTTTTTTCCCTTCTCTCGTATATAACAGTTTAATGCACATGATAGCACGGAGCACGTCTGAGCTTGCAGAGGCGTGTTTGGCCAACCTGGGCTCCACGCTGCCTGATGACTCTGTGTTATTAACAACACACAGCAAACAAACACCGAGTTGCTTTGACTTTTTGTTTTCAATTTCAACAGAGTCTAAGGAAGCTCGCCTGTTCAGATCGTATTTTCCTAAAAGTGCTTAGTTTTAGCTCACTTTTTATTAGTTTCAGAGCTTTTATTGTAATATGGCAGCAAAACACCATCATGCCTAAGCTGGCAACACAGACCTGACATGATGTCATCTGCTGCTGTAAAACTGGCACGACTAGAAAGTTGGAAGAAATATTTTATATCCACCCAAAATACTAAGCTCATAAATGGAATCAACTGACAAAAATGAAAATGAAAAATATTGGGTGTACTTCCAACCAGTTCTTTATGCGCATTTTGAATCTGTGCATTAAAAAAAAGCCTGTGAAAATGAAAGCTGAAGTCTTTAAATATTGGAAACATAGTTTTAAGTTTGGTGGATATATAAAAGTTGATGTACTGATAAATAAATAAATCCCAATGAATGCAAGGCAAACATTAATTAAATGCATGTCTGACCACTGATGTGGCATTTATGATGAGATAATCACTTTACAGTTGTAGTTATCACTGTTTTGTAAAGCTTGTTGTCATTGTTTCTTTAGTTTTCAATAATGACAATGATCAACCTTGTGAACAGAGAAAACACTGAAATCACCTCCACACCCACATTCCCACCCGGTCTCGTTCTCCCTCCCTCACAAAAGTCGGGGAATTTCTGTTTTGGAGAAAATGCATGTAGGGCAGGGATCCCAGGGAAGCCAGGGAAATGGAGGAGGGCTGTAGAACAAGCCGACATGTCACTGTTTGGACAGGAACGTGAAAGGGAGAGAGGGGTATGTGTTGGACAAGTCGGGGGAGGGGAGAAACATCTGTCTCCACTTTCCTGAGTTTGAGCCCCTTTCTGCCTCTCTCCTCCTCCTTTTTCTCCTCTTATAGCCAGCAGCAGCGAGGGGAGAGAGCAAAGACTTTCTCCTTTTTTTTTTTTAAGACAAAAGGTTGAGATCAAGAAGAGATGGTAGACCAAAGTAAGTCAAATTTAATCAGATACAGGAGTGCACTCTGTATGAGGTAGCAGGAGGTTTAGCATGATTTAGTAGTAATAACTGTCCACCTTTATCCTTTTTCCCTAAAGGAACACTCACTTTGAGTACACGTGGGACCCTCCCAGCCTTCTTTGCAGACGCAAGTGAATGACTCCCCAGTCACCACACAGGTACCCCCATTCTCACAAGGGTTAGGCAGGCAGCTTGAGTTCTTGGCTGAAAAAATAATAATAAAGGAGTTTTAGTTTTGTTGTCAAGTTTTCCCTGCAAACTTCAGATCAGTGTAATCATAAAACTTAAAACAGTCACAGGAGACTGTTGGTGGTTTGGTATTTTTTTGAGTTGGTATTGGTTGAGTTTCTGTCTTTTCTGAGGGAGTCTGCATTCCACGACTTTGAACAGTATTGTCAGTGCAATTAGAGATTTTAAGCGGATATCTGTCAGTGCTCACAGGAGAGCGAGGGATGGGTGAGGGGGATGGGAGGGGAGGGAGCGATGACAGAGGGAAAGGATAAAAACTGTTTGTGGCCCTCACAGATCAGACAGATCTGATTAATACTGGAGACGAGATGGAGCTCTCCTACAAAGCAATAGTTTGTGTGTGCGTACAATGAAATATTTAGTCAAACCGCTATGACTGTGTAACTCAGACTGTATGAAGAAGTGGAAAGGCCAATGTGATGTGATGGTTTCTGGACAGTGGTCAGGAGCATAAACGGTCATTTTAGCCTGTTTCTGTGATTCATGAACGTGTCGAACATATTGAACCAGTCAAGACTGGCCTGTCAACATACACAAGTAAACAGCTTTGATTTTTCAGGATATAAAGTGTTACAGCACTGCTTTATTATATGTGAATTTCGTCTCATTTTTTACCCCTCCAAGATAATTGACATGACTATGTAAACTAAATCATTCAAATCATATGATAAATATGAAAGCTATAGTACTGGCCTGTTAACTCAGATAATGTGGCATCTCAATTGAGCTTGTGTTTTGACCATTTCCATTTAGGGTTTTTAAATCTAGAGACCATATTTCAACAAAAAGGTGGACCTTCAGAAAAGTCAGGGTGGATGGGTGGACTTACAACAACATGTTAAAACAGTAAACTTGTTAAATTTGCTTAACAAAGTCCATAGGCATGAATGTGAGTGTGAATGGTTGTCTGTCTCTATGTGTCAGCCCTGCTCCCGACCCTCATGAGGATTAAGGGGTAGAAAATGGATGGATGGATGGAAAGTCTTTTTAGACTACAAGAGTTGAGTTGCCCATTAGCAAAAATATTTTATTTAGTATGCAGCGGCTGTCATTCAAAAACACCTTACCCCATTAGCCCTAAAAGTTCGATGGTCTGTTGAATCCAGTCTTATTTATGCCAGAATTTAGTGGTCATCAGTGATATTACACTTTAAGATACTTTGGCATCGGCTTCACTTTCAAGCCACAGTTGTTACTCCTTGAAGTAACTCACCTATGTTGCAAGTGGTGCCCTCCCAACCCGGAGAACACTTGCACTGGAATGTGTCACCCTCATCGTGGCAGGTACCTCCATTGTTGCATGTGGCTTCATCACACTGACTTTCACCTGGAAAGAACATATACAACATACTTAAGCTATGCAGCAATGTGAGTCTGAGTAAACATGCACTATATCAAAACTAGGTAATTATCAACAGTCACAAGCACATACCATAAGCGTGCACAGACACACTACATAGGTGCTAGAAAAGCAAAGGTTCTTACGGGAGTGGCACGTCTTTCCCTTCCAGCCATTCTTGCACTCACAGAAGAAATCAGTCACCAGGTCTCGACATGTCCCTCCATTATGACAGGGGTTGGTGCTGCAGTCATCGATGTCTGGCAGAGGCATTGCACATGAGTGTGATTTATGTTCGGCACATCAAAAACATCATACAACAGACTTTCGATATTGAAACAAAGGTTTAACTGTCATGATGAAAGTACGTGATTGTTCTGAGCTCATAGAACAAGCAATTTGACTCACTGATCTCACAGTGGTCGCCTTCCCAGCCGTCACCACAGATGCACTGATAAACACTGACTTTGTCGATGCACGTGCCTCCGTTGCGGCACGGGTTACTCTCACAGTCATTGATATCTAGAATTAAAAAAAAAAAAAGTAAAACACACAAAAGTAATAAGTTACAGGTTTTAGCGCTCCTTTAGTGTTAGTCTCCAGGTTTGGTGATTGATTTCATTTAATGGTTCAGTTTTACAAGTGAATAGATAACAGTGCAAGAAAAGGAAAAGCTAGTGTACAGTATTCATAAAGGACACATGCATATAAGTGCAGTTGAGACAGATTTAGTCAATAAATGATGCTTAAATAAAGTTGTGTCAATGGACCGACTGAAACATTCTGCAACATTAAACAAGAAATCAATATACTGTATATGAATATAAGTTCAGGGTAGACTGTAACAAAATACCACCATTTTCTTTCAGTTATATTTAGGAGTGCATAACAACAGTAAATCAACAAGCAGAGAGGCTAAGCAGAAACAAAACTGCAATTTTTGCTGTAGTTGCAGTGTTCACGATAGTTTTCTGTTTTCATGAACTATAACCCTTCTGAGATATTGTTGTACAATAAATTGCGGTCTGTAATAACTCAAGACTTACTTTCATGGCAATAGGTGCCTCTGAAGCCTTCCTGGCACTCACAGCTGAACTGGCCCCCAGCTTGGCTCCGACACCGTCCATGAGGTCCGCACACATTTGACGAAATGTAGCGCTCTCCTCCCGGAGTGCTGTTGGACGCCACAGCAACAGTGCAGCTGTCAATCACTGCAGAGAGAAGGCATAGCTACACGGTTACACAACTGACACAGCCTGTTTAAACAGCATGTTCTAAATCATAAAATGCAGTTTGTCTGTCTGTTCTTTTACAGTGATAGAACAGAATGGGAATTGCTTACGACATATGCAACCACTAGTTTATAATAAGATACAAAAAGAGTGATCAGGCAACATGTATTGAATACTACTGAAAGCAGAGAAATAAATATAAATTAATTTGTGCTAAAGTTTAACAGATTATACCAGCTAGTCTGTTAAAAGTTTCGCTCCTACAGTATCCCAGCAAGTGTGAGACGAAGAAGATTGAAACAGTGATAAGCTGTTATGCTTTCATAAGCAAGTCAGAGTGATCTTTTTCACTATGCTCTGAAATCCCTTCCTTTCCCCTTGTCTGATCAGGTTAACGGAGTGCGGTGAATATGCTTCCCTGTAATCACTTAATTCTTGCCAATAGCAGTGATCTGTCTGGTATCTGACTCGGTGGTTGGTCCACTCACTCAATTACACACACATCCACGCAGAAAAATGTGCACATTCACTGAGGGGGAAAAGAAGAGGTAGCCCACCAAGTCATTACCAAGAACACACACAGTGCTATCAGCCTTTTGCCAGATTTTCAGTGAACTCAGAGATGGGGAGAATCATTGGAAAAGCTTTCCTGAGTAGGTGGAGGGGGGCATTCATCAAGGGAGCCACACTTAAAAATTGCTCACCTGGGCCAAGAAACTTGAGTGCACAAAAATAAATATATCTATTGAGTACTATTCATTGCCCCCGTGGGAAACAGCATAGGCAAATGGTGAAGTCCTGGCCTTATTCAGCATTTTACTACAGCATGCTACACAGATCGCCTTTCAGAAAGCTTCTGGAAAAACACATTGCACACACAGCTTGCGGTTATCGTAGGCAGGAGGCATACCTTTACACGTGGTGGTGCGACAGTGGTCTTTGAGGTGAGAGCAGTTTTTGCCCTCGTAGTCTTCCGGGCAAGCGCAGTAATAGTCTGTGTCCAGGTTGAAGCAGGGCGCTCCATTCTGACATGGGTTGGGTGAGCAGTAATCGATATCCAGCTGGGGCAGAAAGGTATTGAATAGAAAGCGGTGAACCTGATAGCTGACATAGTTTCTGCTACACTAAACAGAGCAAAACCCACAGCATCCTCCCTACAGGCTGTGCCAGGAAACAACACATGCACAGCACTTGGAGGAAAAGGAAAAACAAGGCAGAGACATAGGAGCCGTCCTCTGAGTTTGGACTTCAGCACTGAAGAATGCATCCCGCTGTAGCCAGGAGCAGCTTCAACAAAGCACTCCATTTTAAAAAGGAGGACTGTGGAACAAGAGCCATTTAAGAGGGTGGGGCAAGAAAACTTTACAGTGAATCCAAAGATTCAGCACAAAGGGGTCTAATGGAGGGAGGGCACTGTTTGTGATAGTGATGGTAGTCCTGTCTCACCTGGCAGAGATTTCCTGAGAAGCCAGCCAGACACAGGCACTGGAAGCCGTTCACTTCATCCTGACATCGCCCGCCATTCAGGCACGGCGCGCTTGCACACTCATCAATGTCCCTCTCGCAGTGCTCACCAGCAAAGCCAGGGGGGCATATGCAACGATAGCCATTTACCAAGTCCTGAGAAAGAGAGAAACCAGGGTTAACCTCAAGCAAACCCAAATTTGATTAACAGCTTTGGCAGGGTGGGGTCCAAACAATAACTGTCAAACCAGGGAAAAGAATGAAGAGCAAGGCAGAAGGGGGACATGACAAGTTTCAAGGAACATTATCACAGCTCAACAATTATTTCAACACATTTTCCTGGCACTGGCTCAACACAATAATGTTTATGGTAATTCAATCTAGTATGGTCAGAGAACTGGTGTGTCTCTCCCTTAGAAAGCCCTCTGAACCCACTCCCCTCAGATTTTATTTCAGAAAGGAATTCCACAACAATTCCACTGTCGGTTTGGAGAGAACAGTTTACAGCAGCTATTTATATAACCACTGTAAATGTCTGGAGCTTCAGCAGAAAGACATTAAAACAAACAAACAAGCTGGCAAAGCCAACAGTACCAGATAAAACTCAACAGTTTTTGACATGACACTTACCTTACAAGTTCCCCCATTCTGGCACTGGTCCTTGCAGTCATTTATATCTGCACAAAAAAAACAAATCGGAGGATTAATGCTGAACAGCTTGACTAAATAGTCTTTCTTTGAAAAACAAGTCTTTGCTTTATGTTTCCCATGCTACAGGCCTTTAATAACACTGTGGAGGCTCAAGAGCAGCCTGCAAGAGTTGGATAACGCGACTATGGAATCAGTGCAACACAGAGTATTGAGCAATCCTGTCTGCTGCCAAATGAAACTAGTCCTGGGATTGTTTTGAGCCACCTCTAATCACTTCAGCCACGGCCACACACGGGGCTAATAATGATACAACAGATTCATTTACACTGTAGGAAAAGGCTGCACTTGTCCAGCTGCTTGCTTTATGCCTTCATATTATAGTTTTATTGCAAACTGTTGTGAATGAGCAGCGGGAAAGAAGGAGGCAGAGGCTGGACAGGTGTCTGGCTCCACAGCTGCAACTGACAGCCTTCAACTCACTGATGTCGCAGTTCTGCCCCGTCCAACCAGGGACGCACTCGCAGAAGTATCCACCAATCAGGTTGCGGCATGAGTTGGCATTGATGCAAGGTTTGCTATCACATTCATTGGCATCTAGAGAAGGGAGAGGGGGATGGTTGGAGACTTTTGCATGTGCAGTTGACAGGCATGAAGTAGTGGAAAGAGGAAAAGAGGCTGCATGGCTCACCTATCAAACATGTCTTTCCTGACCACTGTGAAGGGCAGTGACACTTATATCCATTGACCTGATCCTGGCAGGTTCCTCCGTTTTTGCAGGGATTTGGAGAGCAGTCGTCCACATCTACACAAGATTCAATTCAGATTATTCACACAGTTGTTCAAGTGAACAGTAACAAAGAGTAAAAGTAAAATTAGGAGTTAAAAAATAATTCCGTCTGGCTGAAATAAAACTAAAAGCTGTGACAAAAAGACTTGAACAAATGCTCGTTAACATTCTACATTTGATTATTCCTGTATAAAAGACTGTATCCATATGCAGGTACACACATAGAATATTACAAGAGTATTTTTTTAATGAAAGCAGTACAATTGTATTTAAAAAAACAATTTTTGTCATCATTTCTTGTGAAATTATTAGCAAGTAACGGTGTAATAAGAGACATAATGATTTGCATTGTGTTTTCTGTACCAGTTTGGTTCAGGATGCCCATGAATAAAACATACCACATATTAGTCCACAAACTGTGCAAAGCCAAATATGGTTTTATAAATTTAATCTGATGTCACCCATGATTCAAATCTCTTAATCTTCTACAAAATGAGACTTTCCTCATAACTCCAAACAAACGAGGCTCCTAAAACTACTTAAGCCCTAGTAAACCTAAACAAAATCAGAAATTCCACAGATTCCAAACTATAACATTGAACTTTCAGCATATAAGAGCGACAGCTTCAGGTACAATCTTACTGATAGTGCAGGACGGGCCGCTCCAGCCTGGTGCACACTGACATTCATATCCTTGAGTCGTTTCTGAACAGCTTCCACCATTAGAGCATGGGTTGGAGAGACACGCATGCTCCGCTGTGAAGAGAAAGACAGTTTTGCACGCAGGTCAAAGACACACCCTTGTGACTCATTTTTTAAGGAAAATTCCACCCTTGGATGCTCTTTTTGTCAGTGTATGAAACTCATTTAGGATTAAAAATGCTATACAAACACAGAGGATGCCAAACATCAATATTCAATGCACAGTAAGCGATTTCTGCTGCAGGCAGCCTCTCAAACAAAACAGTAACAGCAGATGTAGTTTGATGCACTTGCAAAGTCTGTCAAAGCATGTTCATTTATGTCTGGGGGACTTTGATTTATTGACCACTGCATTTCTGTGCCACCACATTTTCTCATTTATAATGGTATGTTGTGACACATTTTACCTCCTGTGATGTAAATATTGCACTGAGTTATATCGTGGCTTCAATTAAGTATTAAACCCTAAAAGATTGAGACATTTCCATCCACTTTGCCAAGGGCTCAAATTTTACATGACATTGTATTTAGTCAAAATATTGATTTTTTTTTAATGAAATACCTGCACATATTGTTACCTAACATGATATTCAATGCTAAACAAACATTAGATAAAATGAATGCTCCAACAGTAAACCATTAACAATTCATTACTGCATACTTTAGTTTTTGAATTAACAAAACCCACTGTTTGCACTTTGGTATTAAAATATGTAAACTGTAATAAATTACTTCTCTGATGACAACTCTGTTGCAAAATGGCATGTAAAAAATATTCACTACAGCTAAAATTCAAGTGAGTATGACATTTTATCTGGTGTTCACAATTTCCTTACAAACAAATGGAAATATACATAAACTACAACACAGGTTACATAGCTTCTTATGTTTTAATGCAGGAATATTACATATTACACAAAATTTTGCCTCTCGTGTTACACCAGCATGTATGACGACCTGACATTCAATACAACCAACTCACATCACATGGTTATATCTGGCTCAATATTTACAAGAAAAACAAATCAAATTCAAAAACTGCTTTTCAGAGTCGCATCCTTCATTTTCCATCTCAAGACGACTCCGTGAGCAGAACTAACCCAAAGGTCAACTCCTTTCCTCACCCATCACCTCCATCTCCCCTCTCCTCTGGTCCAAAAGCCCGCTCAAACCCCCCCCCCCCCCATTTCACTCATTACCCGCGCAGCAGACCACACCACAAGGAAATCATCTTTCATGCTAAGTTGACCTGAGCAACGCACCGTGACTTCCCTCTGACTCCCCGCCATTCTTCTTCTGAGACACAGCACAAGATGAGAGAGTGGCGGGAGGCAGCGGGGGATAGAGGGAGAAGTTGGTTTCAGCCAGTTAAGGATGACTGGGTCCCAAATGAATCAAAAATGAATTATTTACTTGCACAATACCTAGACAGTATGAGGTGACCGGCAGATGCCATGAGGAGGGGAGAGGATGGAGCACTGCACCCTGAGGCCTCTCAGTTACAATAGCCTTACATTGTTTCTGGTCTATGGACCTACATTTACGAAAGGGCACCGTCTCCTGACATCGCTGTCATTAAGCTGTCAGCACCCTGCGAGTCCTAGATTTAATGAGGAAAACATCACCATCTCCAGAACACCACACCCATCTGTCTTAACATCTTAAGAAGCGAAGGGGTGTTCAGCGCTGAAGAACAAACTGGCGGATTACCTGATGTGGAGTGAAAATAGATTAAGTCTGAGTTACCACTGCCTCCAATTACACACTCAAGCCATAACAGACCCATAGTCTGCAAGGTCAGGACAGAACATACATTCCTAATATAAGCAAATTACAAGCCATTTGTCAAGTATTGTCAGAAGTCAAATTTGGAAGCAGCAAACAGATTTTTACAAAACCTAACATTATCCCAGCATTTAATCCCTCTTATGAGCTGTATACTTTGCATAATGCAACATCATCTTTTATGCGATTCTTCACACGTGTTTTGGGCTCATTTTTTGCTGCACAATACTCCTGGCTTAGTAGCAAGTAACATTTGCAAAATCAATGGAAAGAGTTTTTGTGTTTTGAAGTGGGGCTGTACGAGTACTTTCTCATGGTCAGTGTACCTGGGGATGTTTAGCACACCTGCAGCTTGGACTCTACCACTGTCAAATGTTTTTTGTTCAGGTTTTTATATGACTTTTCGGTTTTGGACGTCTGAAAATCGGTGACCTTGGCCATGAGGTAATTATAAAAACGGTGGTGCAGTGGGTAACACTCGTGCCTCACAGCTAGAAGGTCCTGGGTTCAATCCCAACACCGGGTGGTGAGGCCTTTCTGTGTGGAGTTTGCATGTTCTCCCCGTGTCTGCGTGGGTTCTCCGGCTTCCTCCCACAACCAAAAACAT
>JAQQAE010002401.1:0-22423 GCA_029823295.1 Pseudamia nigra
ACTGGGTGACGTCCACGCCGCAACCTAGGACTATGCAGCGGAACTGAGGGGTGATTAAGGATTTTCCTGACCTAGACTTAACTATATGTTTTGTCAAAAATGAAAATTTTAAGCCTAGTTTTAAAGGTATAGAGTGTGTCTGCATCCCGGACCTATCTTGGAAGTTGATTCCACAGGATGCGTTAGACAACCTCTCTGAAGAAGTTAGCATGGGAGGAAGTTTCATTATTATTGCCAATGAATTAATGTGTGAATGAAATCTTTTATTTTACCTGATTTTTTTAATAGGCATGTTGCACATATGTGAAGACCTGAATTAATGCCACAAGTAAACATGCCAGACTGTATACTAAGTAACACACAGTTCAGCATTCAGTTCCTTTTACAGAAAGTACTGCTTCACCCAACCCCACAGATAAGTGGTGGACGATGGACAGAAAAAAGCTATCCAAGCCTACCTGACCTTATGTGAAAGTAGCAAAGCAACCCCAGATCATCACACTGCCACACGTTCATTTTATAAAATACTGTGTTAGTTTTACATCAGATGAAACAAGATGGACACCTCCCAAAATGTTCAGCGTTTGTCTCATCAGTCTGCAGAGTATTTTCCCTTGCATCTTGGGGATCATCAAGATGTTTTTTGATCAATAGTGTTATTCAGCTTGGATTTGTCCCATTAATCCCATTTAGCCGCTTTCTTATTATTGAATCATGAACACTGGCCTTAAGTAACATTCGTAGGCCAGCCACTCCTCGGAAGGTTCACCACTGTTTTAAGTTTTCTCCATTTGTGCATTATGGTTCACTGGAGTCCAAAGCCTTGGAAATCACTTTGGGACTCACTGACTTTGTTTCTCATCTGTTCTTGAATTCCTTGAGCCATTATTGCTGTCTTGAGCAGTTATGTGTTGTTTTCTGTGATGCCTTAGCCTACTTCCCTTTGTCAGACAGGTTCTATTTCAGTGATGTCTTGATCTGTTTCTCTACGGCGTTTTTGGCAGTAATTAGTCTGAGGTGAAGCTAGTGAAACTGAACACAGCTTTCCAAAAATTGGCTTAATCACAGTTAATTCATGGTTTAAAAAGGAGTGTTTTTTTTTTCCTTAATAAATGAAGTCACCATTTTAAAAATTATAATTTACTCGGGTTATGTTTCTTTGTTTGGTCATCTGTGACAATTAAGTGTGATAAAATACACAAAAAAATAAGCAGGAGTGGAAAGTTTTGAGGGCTTTTTTAAAATCATGACTCAAACTTCAAAGAACACCAACAGAGAATATTACTACAAAAGCTGATAAATCACTAAAGCTTGTGTTTATTGCTTCCTTGCTCGGTTTTCATACTTCTGCACAACATTGAAAGGAACATCCTGAATTCTGAGATGTGCACTGTATTTTAGTTGCAATTTTTAGCCTTATAATGAAAGTTGGGTTCATGGGTTCATGATGACAGTGATATTCCAGAAAACAAATCCCTTCTCCACATGTCTGCTAAAGGAGAACATCAACATAGCGGCTGTCATTTATAACTTTTCTGTCAACTGCAAAAAATCTCCAAGTAGGAATTTATGATTTTACAAGTGCAGCAGTTCTTTCAAGCACTGAACACCCTTTTAACTTCAGGGTTTCACCTTTTTCATTTTATTAATGATTGCCATATGACTTCTTTTATGTCGGTGGAGCCTATTGTGAGCAATGAAGAGGGTGATGAGGCGTTTTTGTCTTAACATTGTCAACAAGGGATGTCAAAGATGAATGGTTAGTTTGAGTCCAGGTAGGCCTTGTGTCACCCCTCTTCACCAGATCCTTTTCAGCAGGTTGTTCTTAATCACTCGTCTTGTTCACTTCCCATGATTCCCCATTTGTCACAGGACCTGGTACAGACACTGACTTGCAAAACCTCTGGAGTCCACTTCAAGTGGCATACAAGGGTTCTACTACCTTTTCCTCTGACACTCCGATACTTGTGTAGCTGTGTTTCCTGTCTTCTCCATCCACTCTTCCAAGGGAGAGTTAACACTAACAATCAGGGTCTGCCACCCTGGATATTTGTCTGGGGCTCAGATTTGTCCCCTATTGTGACAAACGGTATTAAAGAATGCACTGTCTAAATGGCTTATAACTTTCTGATGTTATTTTAATTGATTGTCTTTGATGCAATGGATCACCACATTTCATTAAACAGACTCAGAAGCATGGGGAGCCTCTCAGGTACTGTTTTAACTGGTTTTTACTCCTACTTGACAGAGCACAGATTTTTTGTAAGTTTGTAAGATACATGCTCTTCAGGTGTTCACAAAATCAATGTGAGGTGCCCCAAGGATCGATTTTAGGCCCAGTGCTTTTTAATTTGTACTTACTTCCACTTGGGCTATCATCAGGAGACACAATTTTCACAGCTACGCTGATGATACACAGCTCTACATCGCTGTGTCTCCAGATGACACAGAGCCAATGAATGCACTTTTGAACTGTATGTTAGATATAAAGTCATGGACGGCAGTGAACTTACTACAGCTCAACCAGGACTAAACAGAAGTTTTAGTTATTGGTCCTGAAGACAAGACAGACACTTTTAATAAAATTACAAGATTTTAAACCTTCACAAAGTGTGAAAAACCTGGGTGTCCTTTTTTACTCTGAGCTGGATTTTTTTTCCACATATCAGAAGTATAACAATGATAGGTTTTTATCATCTTAAAAATATAGTCAGAAATATATCTCTAGTCGTATAGATTATTGTAACGCCCTGCTCTCTGGTCTTTTACACCTTCAAGTACTTTAAAATTCAGCTGCATGTGTGCTGACAAAGACCAGCGGGCGGGCGCACATTACACCAGTTTTAAAATCCCTGTATTGGCTCCCCATGTGTTTCAGGATCGATTTTAAGGTTCTTTTAGTTGTTTATAAATGTTTGAATGGTCTTGGGCCTTCTTATCTATCCGACCTGCTTTTAAATTATGAGCCCTTGTGGACACTGAGGTCCTCCGGTACCAGCCTTTTAACTGTTCCAAAGGTTAGAACTAAAACCCATGGTGTAGCCTCATTTTACCATTACGGCCCCCACCTGTGGAACAGCCTGCCGGAGAACCTCAGGGTTGCAGAGACTGTTGAGGTTTTTAAAAGCAGGCTCAAGACCCACCTTTTTAGTTTAGCTTATGACTAACTTCATTTTACTGTCCTTCTTGCTTTTTAAAACCAGTTATTTATGTTGATCTTACCTAGGTTTTATTGCTGCCGTCATTTTCTACATGTTCATATTTTATACATCTAGCTTCTGCTTGTTCTTATCCTTTGCCATAACTTTTTGTTTTATCAGTTCTTTCTGATTTTACATTTTAGCTCCAGTGTTTTCCTCAAGGGGGCGCTCTACACTGGGCGTTTTCCCTGGTCCATCTGTGGGGTGCTGCCTGGGGCTTTGCTCTGGTCTGGGCAGTTGGAGGGCCACTCACCGCAGCCTTATGGCCGCGGTGTGGGCCCCTGTCTGTCATGGAAGGGGTGGTCCCTGTGGTCCTGAGGGTGGTCCCTGTGGTCCTGTGGGTGGTCCCTGTGGTCCTGAGGGTGGTCCCTGTGGTCCTGAGGGTGGTCCCTGTGGTCTCAGTGTGGATGGCTCCCTAAGATAGTGCTTTTTCACCTGGTCCCTCAGTGCCAAGCCATTTGTAATATATGACTCCGTCACTGACAGAGACTGTGTGTGAGGAGTGTGTGCATGCGCTGGCTATGTATCTGTTTTTTAATATGTATGTTTTTAATATGTACAGCACTTTGCGCTACTTCAATGTATGAAAAGTGCTTCATAAATAATATTTGACCTGACTTTGAATTTGTCCTTTAACCTTACTTTCATAAACTGTTTTCATATTTAAATAACATTAACTTTTTTTTTATCTTACATTGTCAAGGAAATTTATTTCATCACATTTATTATTGTGAAGAACTTTGTAACATTAACTTGAAAACTGGTATATAGATTAATGTACTAGTGGTAATGTGACTGTAGAGAATTAACATCTTAGCACTAAAGAAACAATAATTACATAACACCACGTAATTACCCAAGTAATAATCAGGCAGTCATCTGGCATTAACAGAGTATAACAAGGTAATACACTACCAAAGACAAAGGTAATAAGATGAAAATTAGTTTAAAACAAGATAATGTCATTTAAGACAGTTTGGTAATAAACAGCAGTAGTGTTGGTCATTTTGCTAACAATATGATAACCTGCTAAGAATGGAATGGTAAAATCAATGCAATATTTAGATTTTTTAACAAAGTACAGTGTTCAGTCCTTAATAAAAATATAATATAATATTAGATTAAACTGTTGTATTAAACTATGGGATTAAATAAAAAATATATGATTTGATTTGATTTCATATAATATTATATTATATTACAGTATATTACATTATAGACTAAACATTTGTTGATAAAGTCTCACTGAAAGCCTAAAACTTTAAAGACACATAAAAGTACAATTTCCACATTCTCTCATATGTCAGCTTGTATTTGTGTCATTGCTCGCTCTCAATGGTTCTTTCAGAGTGATTTATAATTACCATCATAATAAATCAGTATTCATATTTGACAGCTGAAATATGAACAAATCCCACTCTGAATGCTGTGGTGATTATACAGTTTAGTATTGTAAAAGCAATGGCCTTGATTAGTTATTAAATGTTACCCTCACAAAAACAGAAAAAACTGTTGAAATGTGAAAATAGAGTTTTAGTAGCAGGTAGACAGGCATTAAACATTAATCAGAGACCTTTGTCAAAATAAAACTGTGAAAGTGAGCTAGTGGCATTTAAAAGCACTTTCCAAAAAGTAACCCACTTGTGGCTACCGGGCATCAACAGCTCCCCTGGCTTATCATAAGTGGAAATTTCCATTGCACTTGTTGTCCACGTACCCAGCCTTCAACCTATAAGGAACTGGCTGAAGGCCTGACATTAGCCCAACATGCCTGGCTGTTGGGAATAGAAACTGACTACCAGAGGAATGTAAGCTGACCGTGGATAGTGGAAAAATACAGGGCGTGAACTACAGTTCCCCTCCTGACCCATCAGGGACCAGTAAACACTGCTAAATGTGTCTGCAGGGCTGCGTTTAAACCTCAGGCAAGCCCAGGATAGAATTTGACCTACTGTATTGTAATTATGAATAAATGTGGCAACACATTTTTATAAGATCCCACTAATATGTGTTGATAATAGATATAAAGCCTTCCAGATTTTTGTTAAAATTCAATCAGTTCAAGTTCAATGAATAGCTTGAAATGGTACAAAGGTAAGTGTTGAACTATCATAGGTTTAAAAGTTGAGGTTACCTAACAATAATGTACATTTCAGAATCATACGAAAAGGCCTTTTTCAGGGAACAAGACATGGTTTAACAGCTTAAAGCTGCTCTGCACCAGTGGAGGTTGATCAAGACTTGAACACTGAGTAAACTCAGACAGGAAGAGGTCTGACAGACCCAAAGCCACCATCTTGCTCTTTGGGTCTGCCAGACCTCTCCCTGTAAGAATTTCCCCCCGTTTCTATACCTTTTGATGGTGAAGGAAACTGTACTCAATGACAGCTTGATTTTCGCTGCAGTTTCTGTAGGAAACACATACATTTTTAAGTGTTAGGATGTTCTTTCTTCCATTGTTTTTGTTTCTTTTTCTCACCATTTTAATAGCAACACAATGCTTTCTGAAGCACAATACTGTTCAAATAATGCTCACGAGGGTATGGTATCACAATGTGTCCCAATACTGCTTTTATGCAGACAGAAGAGGTTTTAATAATGTTCAAGGCTTAATCAACCTTGATTTGCGCAGAATGGCTTCAAGTTGTCAACCCATGTTTTGTTCCCTGAAAAAAACCTTTTTGTATAATTCTGGAAAGTACATTATTTTTCAGTTTTGGGTAACCTTAACTTTTTCTAACCTGTGGCAATTGAGCACTTACTTTTGTACGATATCAAGCTATTCATTGAACTTGAACTGCTTGAATTTCAACTAAAAACTGGAAAAACTGGCGTGGTTGAAAACTTTTCATTAGTAGTTTGTGTTAATATGACGATGGAAGTGTCAGTTTTCAGAAAACACATTTATAAATCCTTAAACACATGGGGGATGCTGGAGCCTATCCCAGCTGACTTGAACGAAGGCAGGGTACACCCTGGATGAGTCCAAGGTTTAACATTTCTAGTTAATTCGAGTTTGAAGGAATGTGACTAAAGTGGATGGGGTTAAGTGCACCCAAGCCATCTGGGCATCTTTAAGCCAAATTCATATAAAATCATTTTGAACAGCATCACCCTAAAATAACTTTTCCCCAATTGAATTATTGCAGTCAATCTACACAGTGTGCTTCAGCCAGTTTTGTTTTTAAGCTTTTTGTAAGTTTTGCATGTGTTTCCAACTTGTGGTACGTACCTGTACATGATACTCAAGTTCTTTAAGATAATTTTTAATTGTATTTATTTATTTACTGTATTGAGTAGAACTCTGAAATGAGCTTTAAATAGTTGTTTTGTTTTTGTTGTCCGTGCTCTCTGTCAAAGAACATGTCTGCCAGAAAGAATTTTTTAATAGATTTTGTTTGTTATTGTACTGATAAGTGAAAGTTGCTCACAGTGGTTAAATCCTGAATTAAGGTAACAGCTACAGTGAAGGCAATTTTCAAATAGAAGGCAATTTAAAGGCAATTTTCTCATAGATAAAGTCACAATAACATGATTAATTTCTATTAAAGCACCAGACAAATAGATATAGTACAGCATCCAAACATTGCCATTCAAAAGCATTATGACTAATACTAGTATTTTGATAATGCCTACAGCAAAGCTGTTATTATGTGCTGTGAGCTGGCAAAGCTTAAGTGAGTTGTGACATTTTGGGTTTGTGTATTCTGGGCAGTAAATGTTTCTATAATATTATTTGGAGGCTTTTGTTTTCTCTCTATGCATGTGCTGCTATAAAAGTGTTTACAGTGATCTGATGAACTGTTAAGGTGGGCTGGTTTCAGAAGGACAATCCTGACTGTTCTGACGAAATCAACGCTTATGTAATGGGAGATCTGACTGGGACACTATGTTCCCTGACAAAGGCATTTCTATTCAAAATCACTGGTGGCTGGCTTCCAGGGAATCATCCATGGAGGATAAACATGTACCAAAACAGAGGTGGAAGTGAATAACAAGGACACAATTTTTTATTGTATTATTATTTTATTACATAGAATATATATGATTACATATCTACATATATTTACAAATATAGATACAAATTCACAATATGTGCCTGACTTGTGCAATTTGTTTTTTTTTCAACATATTTATGAGTTGTACACCAAAGAACTTTATTGCATCAAAATGTAATAATGACAAAATACAGTAATACATTTGTCAGTGAACGTGACATGCATAACAATCAATGAAAACAAGTAAGGAAAATGTACAGCTCCCCACGTAAGGCCTTATAAACCAAGTATTCAGGTGTTTTCTTTGTAACTTTTTGAAAGTGTTTTGTACTTTCAGACATATTTATTTAATAAACATGCTTTTTTTTCACTGGGTCAAACCTGAACAGGGTCATACATAGTCAGCACCTGTTGAAAAGGTATTGATTTACATACACAATGAAGGATTATGTCCCAGTATTCTGGAAGTAAAGACTTTCGATGTATTTGAAAAACACATTTGAATTATCTTATCTTTCCTAAGTCAAAGCCCATTCAAGCCCATTCAAGTGACATGCATGCGGTCACAGAACTGAGCAGCACACATAACATGGGTTGTCTCCATATTGTCAGGTACTTTGTACTTTGCTACAAGACATAAAGTGTTTGTTTGCTTCCATAATGACTTAGAAGCCACAACGCTTTAAATGAAAATCTGCTACCTGATGTCCCCAGCCTTTCACTATGGAAAATCAACAGTGGCAGATTCTGCTCAGCCATGTTAACTGACTGAAGTTAACCATGGCACTTGTCATGTATAAGCATGTACTGTATGAACATTTTATGGGTGGTGATAATAGAATTTGAGATAAATTTCATCCTATAAATCCCATAAAAATGTTTGCATGTATTAATTATTTTGAAAAAGAAGCAGATTAGAGAAGTAGAGCAGAGTGATGAGAAAACACACGCTCTTCAAGGTTTCAGTATAATTTATGAGTCATAGAATTATAAGCTTAGATAGGTTTGTAATCCTATCCTAATCAGAGCTTGTTGGGATATTCAGAAAATAAATCCTGGAAAGTTCAAGTTTTTGATCTTGAGTTTATTTAGAAAATAATTTCACATCAGGCCTTCACGATTAAACATATAGATTTCCGTGAGGATGCAAAAGGATGCTCCTTAAAACACACCAATAAAAACATGACAGAAGCAGAGAAATTATCAATATGATGATAATACAAAAATACATTACCATTTTAAAACAGCTATACATTTCTAACAGTTTGATCCTTTGATGAATAGTGTTCAAATGAATTCTATACCCATGACATATAGTAAGTGTTTTAACAAGTGCATACAGTAGTTTTATTACTCTTAAGAAATCAGTACTGTATTAATTTATTCAGAGGGAGTGTCTTTATGATGATGAGAGAAAAGTCTTCAAGACTTTACCCAGGATATACTGTAGCCTGCGTGATGAAGGTTATCTCTTATTAAAGACACATTAATATACTGTAGTATTAATAGTTCATGCAATCATTAATAAGAGTCTGTTTTTTCAGTCATGCACTGCATATTAAGGTGGATACACACAACCATCAGACTAGTCCCGCCTTCCTCGTTTCTATTGGTCAGCCACTAGCGTAAATAACAAATCGTGAAATCCTATTGGCTGTACCCGTCTGTCCTGTTCTGCCTTCTGTTCTGCACGGTTCGATCACGGGCTGAAGTAAATCGACCAGGGCTGCACGTAAGCCAACAAACATCTGATAGCAACCATGAAGTTCGTAAGATTTATAATGAAAAACGCCGCCTTGGCAAAAGTACCAAAACATATCGAGCATTTTTCTAAATTTTCTCCTTCGCCGCTCTCCATGAAGCAGTTTCTGGATTTCGGTGAGTATTGATAAGCATCGACCACCGTTCCATTGGACATTGGTGACGTAACGAGGCAGCCAGCTGGGAATAGACAGAGTTTGACCACAGTATACACCTTATTCATAACAAAATCTCCGTAATGCCATATATTTGTAACATCTGTGAAGAGTACGCCGTCTGTCTTTGTGGCGCGCGGGCTCTGCTTGTAGCATGGTGCTCATGGTGCACAGGGTTGCGTCAGATCTGTAGCAAGTTCACTGAAGGGCATTGTAAACATTAATAACCAGTTTATGTGCAGGGTATTTAGCATAAACACCAACACCCCCATACAACTGCTTTTATTATTTGTTCAGATGATAAGAAACTGTGTCATATTTGTCTTAAATCCACAAAAATCCACCAGTTAGCACATTTTTTTCAGTTGTTATTGGAAAGACCAATGTCTGTGTCTGTTGGTGCAGGTTCCATTAATGCTTGCGAAAAGACATCGTTTGTGTTCCTGAGGCAGGAGCTCCCTGTTCGACTTTCAAACATCATGAAGGAAATCAACCTCTTGCCTGACAAACTGCTGACAACTGCATCTGTGCAAATGGTGCAAGGCTGGTAAGTTCAGAAAAAGATTATTATTTCATGTAATTCAGGTATATTAACATATCTGGTCAGTTATCATAGAAGAATGATTACCCCAAAAAGGGAGAGGATGGGGTTGGGTTTTTTTTTTTTTCCTTTGGTATATTTTTGTACTGAGGCCAGACTTTCTCCTGTGTCCGTTGAGAAGTGAACAGCTGCTGAGTTGTTTACTGCCATGTAGACGTAACGCTTAGAATTACAAAAGAACCCTCTGACCAAGTTGTACTGTTTCCAACCAGCTCTGTGAAGGCTGGGGCTTTCAGCTGTCACCTTTGCTCTAGTTTCTCGTCAGGCGTCACGTGACCCAGCTGCCTCCCTTCTCTGCAGAAATAATTTGCTTGAAACGCTGTATAATGGTGTATGGGAATTTTTATTTCTCTGTGCATATTTGACCCAAACGTTAGTTAGAATTTCATGCACGTCCAAAAAGTGGGTAAAGGGAACTGTTATTTATTGTGGAAATTACTGTATTCCATCTTAAGCATCTGGGTAAAGTATGTGAATTTATGTTTACAGTCAGCCTTACACATAGCCATGGAGGGATTTATGTAGCCCATTTATATTAAGAGATTCAACCCAAGGATACTGCCTGCTGCATAGAGTTCATGCTTGAGGCTCCGCAGCCTTTAAAAGATTACCCTCAGGACTTGGATTTTGCCATTCCAAAACATTACATTTCTTTGGCATTAAACACTTCTAGTACAATGTGTTATGTGTTTCGGACTGTTTTCTTGCCCCACCATTGATTTTATGTTGAGTTCACAGTTACAACTCAGTTTTTCTTAATCTCAGAATACAATGGATAAATAAATAATCCTTGTCTGGACTGTAAAAAGTGGTATAAATAGCATTTATATCATCAATATGCAAAAACTGTATTTACATGGAAAAAAAAAGTCAAGGAGATAACATAAACAAATGAATAATTAAATAAAATATTATGCTTTGCTCGAACAGAGATGTATAATATGCATAGAACATTTTCTAACAGTTTTTATTCATATGATTTTTTTTAGGTACGTACAGAGTCTAATGGAGATCCTTGAATTCCTAGACAAGAATCCTGACGACCACAGAGTCCTGGGAGAGTAAGTTCAGGCACATAATTTATGTGTGGGCGCTTGTTCCTGAGCTGCTGACCGCTGTGTAGTGTAGAGCCGTGTTTCTGAGACAGGACAAATCACTGGACTTTTTAGAATTTCAAGCATTATGAAAGAAAAGCTGCTTAAATGTAACAGGATTTCATGTAAGATTTGAATGCTGAAATGCTGACGTTTGTCATATCTGATTACAGCTGGGATTTGGATTGTTTAACTTTTGGCACAACTGAAATTATAATCAGAATTACACAGCATTGATTCATAATGATAACTATGATGGCAACTCTATCTTAACCATTTATGTTTCATTCAAAAATAGACATTCAGGACCTGTGTTGCACCATTTCTGGACATATGCACTGCTCTTGCATTCTCTTACATCCTGCATTTGCTTTTATATAAAGTGTTATTGGAAACATATTCATACTGATGCTGGATATATTATATTTCTTCTCAGACATCTGTATGTGCTTCTTCCTGTAGGTTTGTTGATGCCTTAGTTACCATCAGAAACAGGCACAACGACGTGGTGCCGACCATGGCTCAGGGTATCATAGAGTACAAAGAAGCTTTCCCCCAGGACCCTATAACCAACCAGAACATCCAGTACTTTCTGGACCGATTCTACATGAGCCGCATCTCCATTCGTATGCTCATCAACCAACACAGTAAGTATCATTCAGAAACTGTAAGAGTAAATAATCTTTAATTAAACAAAAAATGTTTTGTCAGAGTTCCTTTTTTCATAATGTTTTCAAACCCTGCTTCATTACATTGCTATGCACACTCTGCTCTGTGTCACTTAAATTTACAACCAAAAAGAAAATAAGTCTCAGAAATAATCTTTTACAACACTTCACTTTATTGTCATATCCATTACATCTAGTGTTCAGGTGCCTTTGCTAAAGCAGTAAAAGTCAAGAAAGAGTGATATAGTGGAAAAAAATTGAAGTATGAAAGCACATTGCTTGCGCTTAATTTGGTTGTAAATATATCACTTAGTCAGTTATTGTTGTGCAGCATTTTACTTTCTCGAGGCTGATGAGAGTTGTTTATTCAGCACCATTTAAATTTATGTCAAGCAACAGATTTAGCTCAGGCCGGTTTCCCTCACTGTTCACTGTACTTTTTTCTGTTACTTTGGTATTTCTTGTTCTTAATATCAAATTCAAATATTGTTCTTTGCAGCTCTAGTTTTTGATGGCACTACAAACCCTGTCCACCCCAACACTATTGGAAGCATAGATCCTCACTGTCAAGTCGCAGATGTAGTCCAAGGTAAATAGCAAGTGAATGATGATAAAATGACATGCTTTGTAATTTCAAGATACATACATTTTACTGCTTAAATGTGCAGTTTAGATTTTGTACAGACTCTTTTATTTGTCTGGTTGTGTTGTATATTCGTGTTAAACCAACATTAGTTGTAGTTCCATAAATGAACATACTGTACATACATGTTTAACTAGGGAGAGTGAGAGAGTACAGGGATGGGGTGTAGAGGGTATATTGGGCACAGAGGGGAGTTTAAAGCAAACACGACACCGAGCCGTAAAACGAGAGAAGTATAACACTCTATTTTTGATTTCAGTCAAAAATATGAATGTCAAAGACAGAATAATTTTCTTACTTCGTCATTCCAAGCTGAACTACCACTCAAGGTTTTTTCAGTTTATCAGAATATCTGGGAAGATGCTGCCAACAGCTGATGCATCACTTGCGTTAAATGCCAGACTTGATTCGAAAAGGGTTTTTGTGTTTCCTGTATGCACCTTTACACAAAAATGTTAAAAACACCTCAGAAATCACCTTTATTTGCTGGTCCAGTAAGTTTTTACTATTGTGAAACCTTAGGTGCACATTATATATGTTTTATATAAGTTTGATAACATTCTCCTGAGTTGTCTTAATGATGTTACTCTCTGCTTTGTGATAGATGCCTTTCACAGTGCCAAGATGCTCTGCGACCAGTACTACCTACGTTCTCCTCAGATGATTCTACTTGAGATGAACTGTAAGATTGCATTTCATTTGTCGTGTGACATACAAGCAAAGGGCTTCATGACCTGTTGATTCAGAAGGAAATCTGTGTAAAGAGCAGACAGAACTGAGCTTCCTCTCTGTATTGTGTGTTTATATAAATGACTGGTAGCCAGGTGGCCATGAGGGGCTGCTAAATATAGCACTGAAGCTGAAGTAGTAGCTAAGTGGGTCCAGCTGACAACATCGGACAATATTGACATACAGACCCTTTTTTCCCCATTTTCCCAATCATGCAACTGAGCAGACAGAATAAGTGCCACTGATGGGAGACATCCACAAGTGTTAATGAATTTTCAATGATGTTGGTTGAAGCGACACACTTTGTTTTCCCCACTGTGCAGGCAAGAAGAAAAATCATCCAATTGGCATCGTTTATGTGCCTTCTCACTTGTATCACATGCTGTTTGAGCTATTTAAGGTATGCAGTTGTATCTGAGTCATATTGTCTATATCAGTCTTATGACACTGTAGGCTATTTGAGGCTGTTTTAAGGCCGTTTTCTATGTGATTTGTTGCAGAATGCTATGAGGGCCACCATTGAGACCCATGAAAACAGTAACAACCTCCCGCCCATTCAAGTCCTGGTGTCTCTTGGAGGAGAGGATATGTCAATTAGGGTGAGTAGAAATACATTTTAGTGGCACAAAATCAGAAAACAACCATGTATTATATGATTTGGCATCTCTGGGGATTAAATCTTTAAATATGTTAAACTTAGTTTTTGATTTTTAAGTCCTTAAAATCTATGAAAAAAACACTGGAATTGTAGGAAGTGAGGTAATGCATTTGATCTGTGGAAGATTCAATGACTATGTCAGTTTTGTTCTATTTTTTCATGTTTTCCTTAACTAGTATTACATATATACTGTATTTCATGACATTAACCACGCAGTCTGAATTTAAGATCTAGAAATTATGATGGAATTTCACAGTCACACTGAAAGGTAACTGTTTGCCTAAAATACGTCCTTGTGATTGAGTTTGATAACATAGTAATGGTATTATTTTTCTTCTTGGCAAATAGCAAAAATTGTTTTAAAAGTCATTTACTTGATACTTAAAAAATGTGCAAATATCCTGTCAATCAGATTAACACAGGAACTGCACAATGTCATTTGTCTGATTTCTAGCCTCAGTCTTGGAGTTTGTCTTTTTGCTGGAATGTGGGTGTGTTATGTGGCTTCAGCATTGTGTGAAGAAATGTTTAACAGGTTTAGTGAACATTTATAAATGACTGTATTCGACAAGAGACAAATTGACTTTCCCAAACATTGCTTTTGTCCTTGTTTCATGTGTTCACATCCATTTCAACAAGCTCTGTTGCTCACAAAATCTGGTATGTTCTTTTTATGCCCAAAGTAGCACAAGCCATCATTTAAATCTTCTCTAAAATCTGTTCTAAAATGTCTTGGCTCAGTGTCTATGAGTAAACAAACCTCTGGGCTATGCACTTTTGAGTTTATACTCTAGAGACTATTATTCAAACTTAGTCTCAGTCTCAAGAGTCCTCGTCCTCATTGTGTACTCTGTTATGCACCGTGCAACAACTAACAAACCACTGAAACTTACTATTGTCAGCTCTGTTCTGGGATTTGTGACATACTTAGTCTAATCTCTGTATTTTAAACTGTTCCAAGGTGAGCGACAAGGGTGGCGGTGTCCCGTTTCGCAGGATCGAGAACCTTTTCAGCTACATGTATTCTACAGCTCCAGCACCACAGATAGGAGAACACACACAACCTCCGCTGGTGAGTAGAGATATGTATTACACGCTGGACTGATGGCTCTACAAATGCAACACTTCTTTGTGTTTGTCAGTCTTCTATTTTGTTCCATTTACACCTGACGTGGTTTAGTCACACTCCCATTTAGCCAAAAATGATCAAAATTCAGTCCTTGCGTGATGTGAGAAGTTCCCATCTTTGTTTTTTTTCTCAAAATAATGTCAGCTCTATTCGCTCTTTTTTTCTAATGGCTCAGTTTTTTCACCAGAATGCTGCTTTTCCAGTCAGTCCATCTGGTTGTTATGGCAACAAAATGTAAACATACTTGTATAGTGATGTGATTGTAGTGCAACTGCAGGCACAAGCAAGGCAACAATGGTGGAAAAGGAAACATCACTGTATGTTCTGAACTTTGGAATTAAAATGTAGTTTTAAGACTTTTTGAGACCAGACACGATGCCAAACGTGTACTGATATGGCAGTGTTTCTGAAACACTCAGTCAGTGATCTGATGTCATCTTGACTCACATGGAACCGCAATAAACCTAGGACCAAGAATGTTATCCCGTAGACCCACCTGGCTCTATGTAGCAGAAACAGAAAAGATGCTGATACGAGTCAAGCTGATAGCAGCAGTGGAAAAGAGGCACGTGACAAAAGACCGGTTTGTTCATGATGGAGCTCTGCAGTTTGCTGTCTTACTGAGAATAAAGCATTGATCTCACGCTCTGTGCAGGCTGGCTTTGGCTACGGTCTGCCCATCTCTCGACTCTATGCCAAGTACTTCCAGGGCGACCTCCAGCTTTACTCCATGGAGGGCCACGGCACAGACGCTGTCATCTACTTGAAGGTAAGAGCCAGATATGGTGACATATGGTGATGTAATGAAGACTGGCAATCTTTTATTGCTATCAGGTTGGACAGTGGAGGAAATGCAAGTAAAACTGGCTTTTTATAAATGCTGCTTCTTGAATTCTTGTCCCTCTAGGCACTCTCGACAGACTCCATCGAGAGGCTGCCAGTGTACAACAAAACTGCTCTGAAGAACTATAAAGTAAGTCAAGAGGCAGATGACTGGTGTGTGCCAAGCAAAGAGCCGCTGGACCTGAGCAACTTTAAGATGGCAAAAGGAAAATGATGTGCTCCAGGCCTGGTGCTTCTAGCCTTTGTACTACAAGGACTTTGTACTACAAACCTGCCTGTCACAACCTTCATATTCCCATGTCAAGATCTACAGTGTTGGACGGGCATTGAACCTTGGATTTCCAGACTAGTGTAGACAAAGTGCCCTGCTACATTTCAGTTTTATTTCAGCAGAAGCATGCTTCACCTCATTGCCATTTCATGTCTTTCATAACAATGTCAAGAAACAGGTAGCAGCTACTGACAGAAATTACTTGCAGCTGCTTCTGAAGGCCTGCCACAGCCACATCTGTGAGACTTGGGAGGGGCGTCTCATGTGTTTTCTGCCAAATACACAGGCTGGTGTGGGCATGCAGCCTGTAGTCACGTGTCGCTAGAGAGGGTTAAGGTAGCACCCAGCATGTTATGGGTGACATAAATAGGAAGGTGTGACAAATGATAATAAGAAGTGACTTAGTTCAAGTCTGTTTACTTGAACTGTGAGTCACTTTGGGAACATATCGTTTTGGGAACTCTGTCAAAAAGGTACTGTCACCTCAGCCTTAGCAAGACACCCACATGATAATTTCATTTAAATACTTGAACAATACACCTGATGCACATTTTTAAAGTTTCAAGTGCTATGACTTCACGTCTATACATAGATTTGAACAAATGATTGGCTTTGAAAGTGAGGCGATATTGCCTGCATGTATGTTTGTTCACAGATGACTATTTCAGCCCTAGCCTTAGAAATGCAGTGACAGTATCCTCACTGTCTTATAAGATACAATGTTATCTTGCATCTGTTCTCTGGAGTGGGTTGAAAGTTAATCCACCCTGTTCTTTGCATTAATTTGCATAAATTCGAAGAGATAAGGAGGTTTATATGAAACAATCATAGGGCCCAAGTATTCTCCTGTTGTCAGCAGTCGATAGAGCTTTTGACTGCCTTGTGTGGATGTTGAATGTTTTTAGCAGAGTTTAATAGAGATAAGTGTTATTTAATGCCCAAAGGCAGTACATGTCATGTTCAAGTTCTCTTATTAGTTTATGATCCAATAAGGCCAGTCTCAAAGAATTTGTAAAGCTCTGCCATAAGACAAAAATCTGCTCTGGGTCCATAAGTTTTGAACACTAACATTTTTTTGTATTATTTCATCCTTATCATTTAGGATGTGAAAAGTTATTTTTGTATTAACACTTTTTGCAACTTCATGTAAATACTGTAAACAGATATAAAAAGACATAAAACTGTTTAACCAGAAATTGCCCATCTTGTGTTTTGTTCGTGTGTGCGTGTGCCAAGAGGCTACTGTTACATACTAGTTATTTGTTTAAAGGGTAAATTATGAGAGACAAACAATGAAAAGAGGATGCATTTGTAACTTATTTCTCCTACAACTATTTTCAACCCTAGCAGTGAGATGAAATTAAGCAACGGCCCTGCAGCCTTTTCCGTGTGAGACCCCGAGGCAGAGCTGTGAATACAGAGACACTAACGTCAGAAGAAAATTTCCATTTTACTGCTTTTCCTCCAAAGAGTTCTGCCACAATTAGGCTAGCAAATGACAGCGTTAAAGATATGAGGATAATAAAACGTGTCTTATTTAGCCCGCAGGTTATTAAGGGGAAATACTGACAAGTTTCTGTAGCTTCTTAAACAGCACAGTTAAAGTGAGTGTTTGACAGTATAATGGCATACAGCTAAAATGAATCTAATAACAGCCAGGTTGTTAGTGAAAGTCTTCATACGTACACTCTGAGGGAAGTAAATAGTCCATCAATACACCAAGTGGTTCATTCCTTTCCATATTTACCTTAATTTACTGCCTGACCCAAAAGACATTGATTACAGCATACATTTCCAATGACTAATGCAATGTCACAATGATTATTTTACCCAGAGTTCTATTAATTTTTGACCAAGATCTTGTATTGATGGACAGTCACAAGACTGCATTAAGCTGTCGCCAGCAAATCCCAAAGATTCTCAGTGGGGTTAATTTCTTAACTCTGTGGTGGCCAATCAGTGTGTAAAAATGTCTCTTGCTCCCTGCACCACTTTTTCAGCTGCTTCTTTGTAGGAACAGAATGCGGTGAAGAAGATGACTGGGGTTGTCCGTGATGCTCTCCACCTTCTTCTGTGTGCACCTGTCCCCCACAGCCCTCAGTGAATCCAGCCTCCTTTCAGGCACTAATCCAGCCTTTTAAATCAGCCTGTCTAGGCAGTTTACATCATTCAATTTGATGCTGCCTCCCCAGCAGACTGGAGCATAAGAGAGTGCACTTGGAACCACTGACCACTGTAAAATGTGCAGCATTTTAGGGCAGACGTCAAAGGAGCTGATACTCCATAGGAAAAATAGCTGGCTTCGTCCTATCTGTGACCAGTCCATCTTGTTGTCCAGATGTACACCAAGATTTTTGTGTGGCACCACCGATGTCCACACTGCCAATAGTGACTGTTCAAGGAGGGGCGTTTGACTTTTTGAAGGTCACTACCATTTCTTTGGTCTTGGCAGTGTTCATTAGGTGTCACTTTTTGCAACTCAAGTCACACATTTTTCAGTTTTGGGTAACCTTGACTTTTTTCACCTCTATTAGTTCAGCACTTACATTTGTACCATTTGAAGGTGTTCATTGAATTTCAACTGCTTGAATTTTAATTAAAAAAACACACACACACAAATTGGGGTGATCTAAAACTTTTGACTGGTAGTGTATGTTCTGCCCTTCTGTTTTTCTTGATGCATTAGAGATTCTGGGGTTTGCCTACGTATGTCAGGCCATTTGACACTGAGTGTCATGTTTACATGGGGCAACAGCAGCTGATCTAAATATGGCTGGTGAACTAACATGTTTACCACCAATACCATTAGCCACGTCGAGTGGAAAGAATCCCACTCTACTTTCTCCTTATCTTGTTCAAACAAAGGCCTGATAAACTTTCCTTAGCAACAAGAACAACTCCTACAGTTTGGTTACACAAACATCATGTTCAACACTGATTCTTACATAACTTTTGCACATAACATGGTTACAGATAATAGAAAGACATTGAGAAACTGTCTAATTACTCTACACATCACTGTATGCATGTATTTATCATTTTACCACATGAGACCAAACAGGTCGGCTGCACACAGTTAAGTCTTATGTGACTCCTAAGTTCTCTGTCGATAAAGCAGCTTTCATCGGAGACCGTGTGCCATGAAAACTACTCCCATGAAGGGTTGTTTGTGATTACAGCAGTAGTTAGGGCGCTTTTAGTTGACATTTGTCATTTCTGCAAAAACCTTCAGGGCTGCACATTCAGAGTTGAAGAACATGGTTTCACTCCAGTTTCTGTCAGCCTTCCTGTCATAAAACCACCCTAAAGCACCGACGGAACAGTCGAGTGAAGAGAACTGCTAAATCTTTATAATGACACGGCTCTTGGGTTGGATTGTTGCTGTTACCCTCTAGAGGTCTGGTTGGTTGAAGCAGTTGTGTGGAAATTTACAGACATAAAGTTCAGTACGGTGACAGACGGTAAAGTTCATACTCTGAAATGAGCAGAAGTCGTCGTATAAGTTTGACTGTATGTGAGGGACAAGAAAAAAGACTGGGTTACATATACCTTTATGCATGTCAAACAGAGAACTTCATTAAAAAGTTCTTTAAGAGATTTTGACAAAATCACTTAAAGAGAACTCTTCATTCTCATCCTCTTAGTGGTGCCATTAACATGTTCTGCTCCATTTTTTTCTTTTGTAACTGAAAAACATATTTCAGATGTATTGTATTACTCTATTACTGAATTAGTGAACAAGGATAACAATAATGTACAGCTTAGAAATTATAGTCTGATGTAAGAACATATTAACACAGTTGATGTTGACCAGGACTTTTTACTTTAAATGATCATTGAGATAAATATCCCATAGCTCTTTCCTCTGCATAAATGCTGCTTTGACTGTTTAACACTTTTTTCTAAACATTGTGAAATACATATTCTAAAAAAAGAGCATTGTTTACAGTTTTACTGTCTTCTGCTGACCACACAGCCTGAAGAAGTGCCAGTAGTGTTATTGTTTTATGTCTCCATGTGCAACTTGTCTGTGAACAGTAACACATTTACTGAGTGGGAAAGATGCTGTTCAAATGAAGTCCATTATTTTGCCTTATGTTGTGTTCTGCTTTGTCACTGACGGGTGGGTATAAAAGGTCATTTTTGATCATTAGTTACTTTCATGAGTTTCTTTCATTCTGGCATGAGGAGAGACTTTCTTGGATCTGTTTTCAGTGTTTTGTTCAAAATGCCAAACTAAAAAAATTGTAATCGACTCATCAAATCAATTACGATGCTGAAGATTTATCCCTATTAGAGCCATGTCTGATGAGATGTTTGCAACACCAAGTGAATGAATGAATGCATAAAATGCACCTCATCTAATGATTTGCAAATACAGTATATTATATTCGAGTTACGTCTCACCATAATTCAAATGTAACTTGTTTCTCCTTGTGTACACGGTGGTGTGAAAATATCTGAAAATTAATAGGATTTGTGCATAAACAAGTTGACACTCCTCACCCTGTTTATTGTTTGGTTGTTACATTTTTTAAAGGAGTCATTCTGCCTTGAAGAGCTGTATTAATTCACTCATTCTATTTAGTTGGTAAATGAGAGACCATATACACTAAATACATCATTTACATAATTATTGAGTAACTGTTCTTGTCCCCAGATGGTTGTCTTAGCTGCAGCTGTGCTTGTCATGTTGTCGTCTTGTGCAGTTGGCTGCTCACGGAACAGATTCTGGTTATGAGCTTTGTTCATTGTTACAAAGACAGCTGATGGAACATTGAACTTAGTTGAAGTTATGCAGCAGAAGTTTTCCAAGTCATTTTTCCAGATGTTGTTTAATGTAGACTAAGAAAATTAAAACATTGTATTCAAACCTTACTTACTGAGTCAAGTGAGTAACTCAAGTTTATCTTGATGTACAAGTATTTCTAGACCTAGCTTCAACTTTGGGGCATCATTGAGGATGAAGGGTAATATACAGTGGATCTCAAAAGTCTACACACTGATGTTCAAATACCAGGTTTTTGTGATGTAAAAATTGACACCAAGATAAATAATTTCACAACTTTTTCCACCCTTAATGTGACTTGTAATCTGTGCAACGCAATTGAAGAACATACTGAAACCTTTAAAGGGGAAAAAAAAAAAAAAACTTCAAATAACCTGGTTGCATAAATATGCACGCCCTTAAACTAATACTTTGTTGCAGGACCTTTGGCTTTTATTACAGCACTCAGTCTTTTTGGGTATGTCATAGCTCGGAGCAGATAGGCTGCTCCTCTCCCCCTCCCTTCTGTGTGTGTGTGTGTTGATTACAGGAGTGAAGACAGGTGCACAGGAGTGCTCCTCATCAGCAAACACCCACAGCTATAAAGACCCAGCTTCTCCACCACTTCTCTGCCAGATCGTTGTATTAACTCCCGTTAGTCACGGTCCAGCGGTTTTTTTGTACTATATCGCTAGAGAAGATTCCGCCTTACCTAACCTTGTCCTGTCCGTCCTCCCCAGTTCCTAACTCCTGTCCCCGTTTTCTTCCTGGTGTCTCGCCCAGCCTGGCTTCAGGCTGCTCCCAGCACGTTCCAGTCCCGTCCTGGTCATCCTGCCGTCTGTGTACCTGCCTGCCCATCTACCTGCCCATTCTCATTCCGCCACTGGTCTACCCGCAGTCATCCCCTTCCCTCCCTTCATCTGCAATAAAACTCCAGACAATAGCCATTCGTGTTGCCTCTGTGTCTTGCTATTGGGGTCTTTATCCAGCAATCAAAACAGGGTAGGAGTCTATCAGTGTGGCACATCTTGAAGTGGCAATATTTGCCCACTCTTCTTTGTAAAACCGTTCCAAATCTGACAGATTGCGAGGGCATCTCCTGTGCACAGCCCTCTTCAGATCACCCCACAGATGTTTGATCAGATTCAGGTCTGGAGTCTGGCTGGGCCATTCCAAAGCCTCAATCTTATTCTGGTGAAGCCATTCTTTTGTTGATTTGGATGTGTGCTTTGGGTCATTGTCCTGCTGAAAGATGAAGTTCCTCTTCATCTTCATCTTTCTAACAGAAGCCCAAATGTTGTGTGCCAACACTGACTGGTATTTGGAACTGTTCATGATTCTCTCCACCCTGACTAAGGCCCCAGTTCCAGCTGAAGAAAAACATCCCCAAACATGATGCTGCCACCACCATGGTTCACTGTAGGTATGGTGCTCTTTTGGTGATGAGCAGTGTTGCTTTAATGCCAAATATACCTTTTGGAATTTTGACCAAAAAGTTCAACCTTGGTCTCATCGGACCATAACACATTTTCCCACATGTGTTTGGGAGATTTAAAATGTCTTTTTGCAAAATGAAACCAGGCTTGGTTGTTTTTCTTTGCAAGATAGTTGTCACATGGACTACACAGCCAGTACTTGCCAGAAATTTCTGCAGCTCCTTTAATGTTGCTGTCGCCCTCTTGGCAGCCTCCCTGACCAGTTTTCTTCTTGTCTTATCAATTCTGGATGGATGTCCTGTTCTTGGTAATGTCATTGTTGTGCCATATTTTCTCCATGTAATGATGACTGTCTTCACTGTGTTCCATGGTATACTGTATTTAATTTCTTAGAAATTCTTTTGTACCCTTCACCTGACTGATATCTTTGAACAATGAGATCCCTTTGATGCTTTGGAAGCTCTGCGGA
>JAQQAE010002402.1:0-22422 GCA_029823295.1 Pseudamia nigra
GAAGCTAATATTAGCCGCTAGCTTACTGATGCGGTAAAACTTCACCACACAGTGTCAAACAAAGTCATATTACGGTGGTTTTAGAGTAAACACTTACCCACAGCTGCAGTCGAGTGTATCTTATGTGAATCTATGAACATATTGAATAAATAGAAGATACAAAGGTCGAAATTAGTCCGACTTCACTAGCGAGCTGTTACTATGGTGACATGTCAATCAAACCCCAGCACAGTAGTGATTTTTTGGATTTTTTGCTGTAATATCTTAATAACAGAGCCAAAAGTTAAACACGGACCATCACGTTGCTTATTAGAGGATCCGAATAAAACGCTTGAGAACACGATGACTCATGAAAAAAATGTATTTGCTTAGTATTTTCAGCTGGAATCACATGTATCTATGGGAAAAAAGCTTCTTGGAGCCGGACGATCATTTCCCCAGTGGCCAAACGGTGGTATTACAACTTAAAGTTACTTCCGCATTGGCCTCAATGAACAGTTCTAATGTGGGAGCTAATAGGCCTGAAAAATACACTGTCTTTCATTTATACTCCATGAGGACAAAAACATCTTCCTAAAAAAAAACATCACTTCCGTTTTCTACGAGCTTTTATTTTTGTTTCTACACATGCGTAGATGCAAAAGAATGGAATTAGTCAGATTAACAGATAAACATGCATGAAGGCAATGGAGTATTGGGGAGAAACCTAGGTGTGTTAATCCAATTTCTCATCATCATCATAAATCTGCCGTTATCTGATAAAGCATATCATATCACACTTTGCTGTCTACATGATCACTTGAATAATCTGATAATAGTAATAAGGATCAGATTTTAGTGTGCATGTAAACAGCCTTGTTTTCTTCTGATACGTGCCTTCTCTGGCGCCTGTGTTGTAAATATACATGTCTTTTAGATTGTTATGAAATGACTGGTTTTCTGGCCAAAGGTGGCCCAAAACGGCCCAAAATGGATAAACTGGAAGGAACTTTAAATGATTTAAGCATCTACGTGGTCATCCTGTTGGTGTTCAGATCGGTGCTGCCCGTGGATCGATGAAAGAACCAGTTTGATCAGTCATCCGAGTGCAGGGAGTCATTTCTTCGGCGAGGATGGAATGGATGTCACTTAAGCTTCGAGGTCGCGTACGTGAGATGCGTTCGTGTACTGTGAAGACTTTGTTGGAGTGTGTTTGTCTTCGGGGATGTTCATTTGGTGACATCAACTAACTCTAATTCCAAGTCAAACACTGACTCAGAAGTCTACATCCATAACAACAGCCTGGTTTCTGATTTCTGTTTATCTTTCCACAAATATCCCTGGTATTACTCTACTTCTCGTTTTTCTT
This sequence comes from Pseudamia nigra, assembly GCA_029823295.1. Classification (NCBI taxonomy): domain Eukaryota; kingdom Metazoa; phylum Chordata; class Actinopteri; order Kurtiformes; family Apogonidae; genus Pseudamia; species Pseudamia nigra. The sequence goes on from JAQQAE010002402.1 coordinate 1,349, forward strand.
TTCTTCTACAACATTAGCACATGCAAAATCAACAAAGAAGTGAAAAACCTAGTGAACCTACTTTTGATCCTGACAATTTGCTACCAGTTTGCTGTGAACGAACGCTGCCTAAGGTGGTGCTAGTGTGTGTACAAGTTAAATGCAATGACTTTCTCATAATCTCTCATTTTTGGGGAAGCAAAGCATGCACCGCGTAATGAAGATGTCACTTTCATTAGACGTGTGTTGTAGTCGTCCCAGGATTTTCTTCTATATCACATTCAGCCATTGATTATCATGTTTGAATTTTATTTATGCAAAGATGCCGATTCTCAAATGCAGTTCATGGAGGTTTTTCAAACTCAAACTACCTCAAAATAAACGTGATTAAAGCAAAGGTAAATTTGTTTTCAATCCCACAAATACTATTTCTGTATAGTAATGAGAGTAATTGTAGCTTTGTGCTGGACACACAAACATACCTACCGCCTGTTTGCTTAACATACTGACACGGCGCCGAGCTCTTGCAGTGAACATTTTTCCACAGTTCCGTGACATCCAGCAGACAGAATCCATTCATTGTTAAAGACATAATAGTTACATTGATTGATAATAAATGCAGTTCTAAGCTGCAGCCTTATCAGTGTGTGACACAAGTTCATACAGTTCCGATGTACAGTATGTTCATGCGAGATACTCTTTGCCTATAGAGCTCCGTCCTTCACTGTCTATCTTTGTTGAACACACGCTCGCATACAGACTCCTCTCGTCTCGCCAGGGAAAATATCCTCAGTCAGTGCGAAAAATGGAGTGGAACAGATGGCATCAGAATGATTGAAACCACCTACAATGGTTCCTGCAACTTCTCCATCTTCTTTCCTTTTTTCTCCCACATCCTACCTTTCCCTCTTAACTCCCCCCCTCCTCCCCTCCCCCATTACCATTTCCATGCCCAGCTACACCCATCGTCTGGATGCATCATCACAGCCTCTTCAGTAGCATCCGGTCTTGCCAAACAGGCTCAGTTCTGTGGATGCCCCACAGTGCTACACAAAGTCAGCCAAGAGGAGAATGAGAGGAGGGAGGAGTTATGAAGTGAACAAGAAAGGTGGCAAAAATGGGGACTTGTTTTTCCTGCAGCACCGTTTGTGGTTCACCATGACTTAAATGACTAGGATAAACGTGATTATCTTTACACTCAGCAATGTTAGATATTGTATATATTCAGCCGAATTAAGTTCCAGGAGAATATTTGGCTCTTCTAAAGCCGTTTCCTCTCTCTTCCCCCTGCCCCACCTTACCTCGTCACTCCTCCCCAGCGCCAGGCCAAGATGCTGAGCGGCAGTCATGTAAATGAGATAGTTAGCAGATCAAAAGGCGTGGAGAGGAATTTTTAATAGCAGTAGAGGTGTTGATTAGTGTCAGTGAAAGCGAGACAAGGCAAAGTGCAGCCAGCCTCTATTACACCCCAATGCTTTGAGCCACTTGAAGGTGTGTGTGTGTGTGTGTGTTGATGTGAGTGTTTAGGTGTGAGTAAAAGACAAACCTCACAAGTGTGTATCAGTGTGTGCGTATTCTTGCATGCGTTTACAGTATAGCTACAGACATTTCTCTGTGACAATGTGAGTGTGTGTCTTGGTATCAAAGTGTGTGTGTGTGTGTGTGTGTGAGAGACTTCCCTCGGGGAGCTCATCGTTAATGCATAATACATAGCTCCATATTTCCGACTATAACAGCAATAATGTTGGCGCGCGGAGTTTATGAAGAGGAGATCAGGTGTAGGAGAAAGTGATTACAGGGCATAAACACTGCAAGTGATATTACTTTATTGTGAAAGGTAACTGGCATAAAGATGACAGTCGCTGAAGACGAGTGCCAGCGCTGATGCTAATCAAGTGCCTCGCTGCGCTGATTGTTGTTCGTTATTAGTTCAGTATCATTTAAATTTGATTGATTCTCGATCCGGTTCCTCTTATTCAACCCCGTTTGTACTAATTGCCCATTCTATGTAAATACACGCAATAAAAGAATATGATCCACCAATGGGCATTCAAAGTACATGGAGATCAGTTTACAGCATCTGGTTCTGAGATACTGTCTTCGTGTTTTGTGCCAGTAGTATCTTTATTTTCCCTATATTTTACGGTGTTTTCACACACATACTTTGCACACTTTACTGTCAAAACAATCAAATGACTCACAGCTAATTAGCTTCCCACATAACTTTGGTTTGCAGTAATGAAGTGTTATCATGTTCAGTTAGTGATAAGCAGAACTGAAATTATTAGTATTCCTTTACAGATACTCTGCACTTGACATTTTGGATTCAGGTTTTAATTTCAAACTGGGGTTTCAGTTCTAAACCCTGGTGGATGTGGAGGAGTCTCACAGATAACGGTGCCTTAGTGAATTAAATTACACCTCAAAAATGTCGAACGCAGAGGAATAGAAGTTCCACATGTGTGTTGAATTTTTACATTGGGTACAGTATATGATGACATGGTATTGCTTTGATTATGTTGTATATGCAGTTTATGTCAATGTCTGTCTGAATAAGAATTAGACTCAACATCAGGACGCCATAAAACAAATCCTTTTGGGTAGATCTTTATATCAGTTCAATTCAATTTTCAATTCAATATTATTTGTGTAGCACCAATCGTAGTCACCGATTATCTCTAGGTGCTTCACGATTCGAGGCTGAGACCTCATGACTATACAGAGAGTAAACCCAACAGAACTACTGTTCTTAACTGACGGGAGTGTCGGTGTGTGAGCTTCTGCTGCTGTTGTCCAAATGAGTGGTCGTGTGAGTTACATCATCCATCAGCTCAAACCAGTCTGACCCATCTGCTCTGACCTCTGGCATCAATGATATTGTATATGCAGAGAACTGTTGGATGTTTTGTCTTTTGCAGATCCTTATCAGTGAACATTAGCCATGGTTGTGGTGTGTGAAAATCCTAGTTTTTGTGAAATAAACATCTGGCAGCAGCAGCCATGTCACGTTCAAAGCCCTGTAAATCACCTGTCTACCTGCTCGATGCAAACGTCATCAGGTCTACATGTGTCTACAAGCCGAAAGTTGCTTTCATGTGATTTGATGATTAAATATTCACATTAACAAGCTGTGTTAACAAGTGTACCTAATGAAGTGGCCAGCGATTGCTTTGCTTTGTATTAGCAGTGAACATTTATTCTTATTATGCTGTTAATGCATCGCATGTCATTATAGAGTGAATTGCATTTTAACTTGACACCAGGCGATGTGAGGAGCATTTTATATCAAACCCAACAGGATTGTTTTTTTCTCTCTTTCTGCCACGTTGTTACATAACACTTGTTATCAATTTTTTTAAAATTTTGTCCAGCTCACATGTGACCGCGGTTCACCGTCCCTATCTCAAAATCTAAATCTCAATCTAACTTTCATGATAAGGTTGAGGAATAAATAAATATGACTTCAAAGCTGGCATATCCACGGCCCCTCATCGGGCGTCCAGGGGTTTGCCCGCATGCTCCTGCCTGTGTGAGAATTTTCATCTTCCCGCTCTCCCCAGCTGCTTCCTCGCACGCCTCTCCCCCTCCCCCTCGCACAGATGGCAGAGGGGTCGAAGCACTTTAATGAATTTTCAAAGGAGCTGCATTGGCAATATTAAAAGGAGCTTCCAAACTTATACATGCCTGACACCGGAGTCACATGCATGCGCACAGCGACACGGGCACGGAAAATCAACCGCTGTCTCTAATTCATATAAATGCACCCAATCACGTGCACAAATACCGCGTGCACGCCAATATTAGTTTCCTCCCCGACCAATAACATGCACAAACATAGGGAGGAAAATACCACTTCTGGACACCTTAATTAACTCCATTAGAATGACAGGCACCCGCTGGAAGGTCGAAGGTCAGTTTTAATGATGAGCCTACATATGGCAGCCACCGTGTTGCTTTGCAAGTGAAACGAGAGCTACTTCTGCTGATCCATCTGTCCCGTGGTAATGACTGCACCTGGCCTCGCACGGGCCGGCGCGTACAGGTAACACAGCCCTCACAAGTAGTTTGTGCACAGAGGGAAACACAATTAAAAAGCAATAAGCGTGTTTGCATCTTGTGGCGACATTGTTTACTCATTATGTCTAATTATCTATTTGAGTCAAAGATTTAAAAGACTCCTTTGTACGAGTCTTTTAGACAGTCAGCGTGGTCGTTTCCAGTGAGGCCGTAAAGCACCGTGATCCCAGACCGGATGGGTTCCACCTGGAATGGCAGTCAACAGTCCTCCTGACCCATGTTAATGGCGCTCTGGTAGAGAGAAGCCAGCGTTTAGGAGCATGATTTGTGAATTGTGAGCCCCTCTGTTTTTTACTCTCTTCCTCACACAAGAGCCTGGAGCAACCACTCCAATCCAGGCCTCCTTGATCGTGCCAGTCAACGTACGACTGCCTGTAGGGCTCCCCCTTCTGTCTTCACAAGAGGCTGATATGAAGGGCCACGCCGGCGCTACTCTGCGAGAGGCTTCAAGGCTATTGCCTTTGCCTCTTTTTTTCTCCCTTCCTTTCTATGCTGTCCTTCCGTCTACTTCTCCCCAGGCCATGGAGGCTTTATGCTGGCACCACGGAGCTGAACTCAGGGTCAGGCCTCAGCATGGAGCCCGCAGGTCTCTCATCTCGCCAACTTCTGATCACTCATCAAGGTCTGCCAGGCAGAGCTCTTTAAAATGCTGCATTTGAAAAAGTCCCTTTTTTATTTTTATTTTTTAACACAAGAGGGCAGGCACAGCTCCCGGGGTAATCCATCAAACCACGGCTACATGTGATTTTGCACTGTTCTTTCAACTCATGCTTTTAAAATACGCATTAGCATACGGTTGTTTTTTTTTTTTTGTATCCTACTGTCACTCTAGAGAAATGACCAAATTTGTGTTGATTTTGGTCACAATTATTTGAGCTACAAGCATCTGGTTTCATAATGATCTTATCAACTGAATCAATCATGCAACTTGACTTCAGCTCGACCTGAGGAAAAGACTAAACGGGAGTTTTGAAGAGCTGGGGATTGAGATGTACAGAGCAACGGCGCAGCGCTTCTGTTTTCAAACAGCAGACAGCTGCAACAGGAACTGAACATCTGCTGCGGCGCTAGCATAGGCGTACCTCCATCCTGCACTGCCACGCTTCAGCGGCGCCTTAAGACTGGACAGCGCTGATTCCGACGGTCGCCTCGTGAGTTTCTTTGACTGCGCTCATCAGGCTGTCACTCACAAAGTATTCACACCTCAACTTGAGGAAAAATTAAAAAACAAGGGAGCTTTTTTTTTTTTTTTTTTCCTGTCTCTCCCAAGAACAGCCTTAGATTTGGAGCCAATCTGGCTTCCAGTCTGACTTGTGCAAACTTATGCAGTCTGTGTGAGCCCAGGCCATCTGTAGTCTCTGTCAATGCTTCTTTAATTCTTTGTTTCATTCGAAAAAAAAAAAAAAAAAAGCAATGTTTATATCAGCTCAGATGGAAGGGTGCAAGCTCATATCATTCATAACATGGCAGCACTGTAAAATCTCCTGGAACGTCTGTCTCACACCTCCTCTCCTTTCTCTCTGCCATGCATTCAGGCCTTTTTTGCATTTAGTTGGAGTCTCGCCAGCCAGAGCCATTTTGCCCCATTATGTGTATGTGGTACTGTAAAAAAAAAAAAAACAGCTGCTCCCATTCCACGCTAGTGAATAGGTTAAATGGTGACACAAGGAACAGGGCTTTTTTTGTCATGGTCTAAATTGACCAACAACAAGCGCTGGAGGTTCGACCGCTCCTTCCCGCCTGCGCCTCCAACTCCATTGCTTTTGATTTCCAATTAGTAGCTGCTCAGTCCAGTAGCCGTTTTGGAAAGTGAACTTTCTCTGTGTTGCTCTCTTCCTGTCTGGGCTCTGCTACCGGGGGAGAAAGCACTAGCAAGTCCAAAAAAATACCCAGTCTGTTAAAGAGCTGAAATTCATCACTCTGCAGGGAGGAAAGAGGCGGCACGACAACTGCAATGTCTAGGTTCGCTAACTGCAGCATTCACGTCATGAAAGTACTGTAAGTTGCAAGATTTATTCGCTATCATAAAGTAGCAAAGATATTGATCACTCCTTTTCAATACTGTGGTTTTTAAGTACGCCCGTAAAACATAAAAGTGTCTAATATGCGCCAGACAATGCAGCAAATGGTACATTACCCAATTAGAGTAAAGGAGGACTGTCGAGCAAAAAGGATAAGTTACATAAAAGGAAATACAAAGAAAAAATGAGATGAAATGAAAAGTAATGTATGGTTTTCGCTCTTTCCCTAAGTGGCCTCATGATTAATGACCACATTTAGTCCTCCTTGAGAAGTCTAACATTTGAGGGTGGGTGTGTGGTCTGCAGCATATTGTGGGTGAGAGAGGGTTTGACAAAATGTGACATATCTGACTCTGATTTGTCGCAGGGGAGCTGGATATGGCATTTAAAGCCACAGCAAGAGAAAAATAGCCAGCACCTGAGTGGTGCACTCTAAAAACTCAAACAACACATGTTTAAAGGCATTACAGAGTCGACATCAATGAAGTCATCAGTTGAATTCATGGTCTTGCGACATATCAAACCATCTGAAAAGTGCATAAATCGCGTAAATAAGTCAAGATTAGTGCTTTCGGTGTTGTCACTCATATGGCAGCACCAGCAGGTCCCGGTAGTAATGTAATGTCCTTCTGTGAGTAGTTTTTCAGAATTCTTTTTACTCTTACTCTGTTGCATTTGTAAATATGGCTCAGAATATATTTTCCTCCAAATATCAGCGAAGAACAGATATTCCGTCAACCAAAAGCAGCAGAAATGAACAAAATAAGCTACCAGCTCAGCAGAAATAATCAAATAAACTTACAAAACTTAAGAAGCAAACAAAAGAAGCAAACAAAATGGACAAAATAAATAAAAATCACATATAAAACATAAAAAATCATAATCGGAAGCCTATGACTGATAAAACTGAACAAAATAAGCAGTAAGGTGAGCAGATATTAACAAAGTAATCAAGTAACTCGACAAAAATGAACAATATAGTCAAGAATATTGGACAAAAATCCAATGTCATTACCCATAAAATGACAATGGTGTTGGATTTTTGTCCAGCGTTGTTTATCTTGTTCAGAATGAGCAAAATAAGCAACAAATCTCGAGCACATCATGTATTTTATATTGTTTTTTTTTTCTGCCGAACTCCAGATCTGTCATTTTATTAATCACATAATGTAACGATAAAATCACAGACCAAAATGCAGCTGATAATTAAACAAACTAATCGTCTGACTCGTGAGGAGAATGAGCGGCGCTTCGTGTTGCACATACAGTCTCGCTTTAATCAAAAACAATTACAGATAAAAGAGTCAGTCTTCTTTTTCGCTCCTCTCGTTGCCTGAAAATGCAGCGTTGTCTTCACAGTGGTGCGCAGCGATGACTGTTACGTGACCAATGAGAAAAGTCGAGAGCGGCCGTGTCAAAAAGAATCTCCCTCGAGGAAACGGACGTCCTTGTCCAAACGCCACGACGTCTCGAAGGACTGAATTTACAGCACCCAAAAATCCCACCAAGGGCACATGACGTCTCTTTAAGTTTCATCTAAATTGCTGGACAAGGTTAAATGGCCTTAGCTTTGTTTACTTAGCATTTTTTTTGGTGAAGACATTGTGTACGAATCAAAAATACCAAATATGTCAGCATGTTTATTCCCTTGTGACAGATTCTAATCTAACTGTAGCCACTCCGGACTGGAATTGGCCGGCTACCGTCATGGAAATCCCATTTTTGCCTTTTTACAATGGCTAATTCAAGGGAAACTTTACAGACCTGAATCCCCGCCTTCACTAAACCCATGTCTGAGCGGTGCCATGTTCACTATGTCCCATCACACAGGCTTTTTGTAATTCCTCCCAGCACTGACCACACCGAGCCTCCCCAAATCCCTCTTGTCAATAGAGAAAAGACAACATAAGAAACAGACTTCTCAGCTTTTCTGTGCCTTGTCAAAAGTTTCCATATCGTGGTGTGGGTTCTACATAGCATAACTAAGACCCTGGAAGCAGCTTATCTGCTTAAAACAGGAGGGTGAGAGAGGGTGAAAAAGTGCCTTCTCCTTCCATCTTTTTCCTGGTTCACAGAGTAGGTTTATTGAAGCCACCAGGGCTTTGGTTTCTCTCTCTAGATTGCCACTCTACTAGGCCTCGAGTCTAATCCACTTAGGCCCACGCTACCTCCACTGGTTTTGATTGGCCGAGTTTCCAAATTTCCACTGTAGGATTCAGGGAAAATCAATAATCCTCAGTACACTGCAAAAAAATGTGATTAGATGGAGAGAAATATAGCACTCTTCGAACCTCGATTACCCTTTGTTACATTTAGCTGCTTCTTCTGAAGGAAAAAAACGGGGATTCTGTTATTTTATCTTAATTCTGAATTCCCGAAAGTCTGATTTGAAATTTTGCCACATCCTACACAGCTTCTTCCAGCTTCTATTGTTCTCTTTTATTGCTCGAGAGTATCTTGGTCTCTCACTCTTGAGCTACCACACAAACTGATGCTAATGTCATTGAAACCCAAGGTGCTTGGAGTGGCTCTTGAAGTCTGACATCAGTCCCTGCCGCCCCCTCCCTCGGGTCCAATTTTCCCGGTATGAAGCTTCAAGGTCCTCAGATGAGCTCTCTGTTTAGCAACAACAGTAGCAGCGAGTGCGAATGTGTGTCAGACAGAATGATAATGAGTGTCCCGGAGATTGAACCCCAGTCTTCCTCCTTCTCCGTGAAAACACATTTGTTCTCACGTGCAAAACAGATATTGTCATAACACTTCTCCCCGTTCCTGATCCCGGTGGGATTTCTTGTGAGCACACAGAAAATGTAAATGAGGGGACAGGCATCATGGATGATAAATTATATAACTAAAAAAAAATTCTGGGTACCAACACAACCACACTGCACTGTAAGCAATGGCGACGCAGAATTAGTCTTGAGTTTACCGTTTCCCTTACGCACCGTGCAGTTGTTGTCACTTCACTGCGTTTCCTTGTTTTATTGCACATTTACAAGAAAGCAAAACTGTGCTTTGGAGGAGCACAACCGTAAAGGGACCACTTTCAATGTAAAATGGAAATCCTGTATATATTTCTCCGGCTGCCAGAGCTGGTAAAGGTCTGTTCTTGTAACACGTCTGCCTGTAAATCTTGGGAGATATGAGCGTCAGGTAGCAAAGCTGTGGCTAAACGTGGCTTTTTTTTTTGCCATACTGATTCACTATTTGTGTGTGGGACTGTACGGTGTTCGTGGTGAGTGTGGGATTGTCATTTTAGTACGTTGTCGGAACCTTGGACATCAGTTGTCAAGCCAACAAGTTTGGAGAAGTGTGGTCAAAAGGTCAAAGCAAACATGGTAAGACCTGTGGGGTTTACTAAATTACCTCAGAGAGATATATCTTACGTTTGACTGCTCGTCTTTTCGTTCTGTGGTTACACTGACTTGTACACTGGTGCAAAAAAGGTAAAGACTTGTCAGTAATAATAGATCATGTTTCTACAGTACGTACGCGCGCTCTGAGGCTACCATTAACATCAGGAAACAGTGACAGATATTAATGCAAGTTGTTCAAACTTCTGAACCTCCTGGGAGACTCTCAGATGTTTCACGTTCCTCGATTAATAAATGATGCCCCCCTTTTGACGGGGACTATTCTTAACCCCCGGTATGTACAATGCTGGGACACCGTCATTTTTCAGGGGAGCCAGTGACAGCCTCTGCCTGCATTAAAGTTATGCTCACTGTACATTGTAATTTGCTGACGTTTCTTTTTTCCTCTTTTTCTCCCTCTTTATTTCCCTCCTTCCCCTCTCTCTCTCTCTCTCTTTTCCCCAATGTCCCGCTTACAGATGTGACCAACTATTCCATACTAGGTAAGACTTGTATCATTTTTCATCGCACTGTTCTCAAGCGTGAGAGTAATGTTTGAGTTGTCCTGTGTGTTTCTGATGTGAATGCATAAATATGGAAGAGACTTCGATGGGGGGGCTGGAGGGGGGGGGGCTTTCAAGGCGGCACCGAGATACTGTTGTTTGCTCAGTAAGGTATGCAATGCACTGCAATCCTCACGCATCCCATTTTCCCACGTGTGCATGTGAATACACAACGGTGGCTGGTAAGTGGATTGTGTGCTCCGTGTCTTCAATTTGAATTTTATTCAAATGAGAATCAAATGGCCCAGATTGTTCAAAGAATATGCCGGCAGTGTTGACTTAAACAAGCGTAGCACGGATGGCGTCTGTTTCCACACGGTGGTGAGTGTGTGGAGATATCTTTTATGTTAAGCTATCAACCTGTAGACTTTAGCTGACTGCACGTGTCAACACGAAACCAATGTGACCGTGGACACTGTCCATTTGGTAAGAAAGCCTGTTTCTTAAAACAAAACGGAATAACATCCCCATCTGGGATACTCCGACCATTTTTAACAGAAAATTTATTTTACTGCCTTATACTCAGGAGTTGCATTGGCACACCATCTTATTCTCAAACCTCCCTCATCTCATATTGCTTCTAGCATCTTATAGTACTTTCACAGGCAGTTTTGTTCAAATCCAAGAGGGGTTCATCCAAAGATATGGTGTTATGAATGTCTATTCAAACTCACACATAAACCAAGAAGCTCTGCCAAAGCATTCCGACAGAGATGGGCCTCGGATCTGGGATTGAAACTCGGATCAGACGTGTTCACTTCCTAATGAGATGGTGACATGGAAACAGGTTCAATCTTCCTATTCCCTCATACATCCTTTTAGTATTAATATTTTGTTTCTATATGATGAATTTGTAAGAATAACACTTTCAACGTGTGTTTCAACGCTATACATTTTCTGAGAAATTGAAACATGAAATATGTTTGCAACAGCGCTCAACCTCTTCCATGTCGGTGATTCCAGTTGCTGCATTTTGTCTGTTCGCTTTGCAACCAGTCAAACACGTTTGAACAAATGCAGAACGTTCAGCACTTAATTTCTGAAAATTCTAATTTATCAGTATTATTAGTTTGTGCTGAGAAAAACTTTGGTTTTACTCGGATCGCAGACAGTCAATAATAGATGTACACACTGCCACCGCTTGAAACGTGAAAAACATCATGAATCGATGCAGATTAATATCATTGTTCCTGTTGTTATTATTATTATTATTATTATTATAATGGGAATTACTTTTTAAGACAATAAAATTGCTGAAATTCTGGTGTAACAACTAATCTAGTCGCTAACCACTCGATCAGCTTGTTAAGAAATAACATTTGAAGCAGTAACGTGTGGTATTGATTTGGTATTCAGTGTAATGGAGTAATTTTATCAGGGAATTTCAAGGCTGAACAGGACAGTTCATTTGAGTACCTATTGGATATTTTTTATAGGTATAAAATGATCAATCACTACTTGTTTTTACTGCTACTGATTATTTGAGGGACACTGGTAGCCGACCAGCAGGTTACACATGTTGGAGGCAGTTGAACATTTGATCACATCTCATCTCCAAGGTGAAAGAAACATATTGGACAAATTTGAAAATTGACATGTTGTGATGGTGCTTTTTCCTTTGTCTCAGAAATGTAGTTGTTCTCGATGCACTTGACTTTTCATCCTCAGATAGTTTGGGGGGCGGGGGGTGCTGCCACCTCACTGTGTAATTGAAAGCCCAGTGCCATCCCTCTACACTAGCACCGTTTGGCTACCCAGCAGAGCATCTGCAAGCAGCTCTGGTCCGGCTCTCAACTCTGAGGCAGGCGTTGGCTGACTGCTCGGAAACAGAAAACCCCTGGCTAGCTGAGAATAATAAGTACCCATGGGAAGCTGCCAGATGGACATTTACTGTGAGCCTAGCTGGAGAGGAAGAAATCTGTCAAACATCACACCAGGCATCTGTGGGGGAGCAGTGCAGGTTCACGTCCACTATGTCGGATAAGAGGGGTGCTCTTTGTCAAGACTAAAAGCTGTTAGATTTTTAACATATCATATGCAGTTGATGCATTTACCCTCCTTCAAGGTCAGCGATTCACATCACATTAAAGCCACCTGTTGTACTGAAAGTGAATAATGGTTGTGTAATGGATGTTTCAAAAAATCATTTCAGGTATTGCCACTAAGTGATGTAGAGTAGCTTTTTTCATTTAACATTCCTCATTTGCAGGCAGTAAGTAGCTACGAATAAACACTAAATTCAACTTGTAGCATACCACGACAGTTAGAACTCGAAATTTCTTTATATTTATGTTAGTAAGATACCTTCCTCTGCATGGCTCCTCTTATCTTTCCTTTAAATGTTGGTACTGGGAATAGAGTCTGTCCCTGTCACAGAATAAGGCAGAAGCGTACATCTAGCACAGGTAATCCTTAAAGCCCAGCCTTTTGACTTGAAGCAGAAATGTCCAGTTTTTTCATACACTCTTCAATACAAAGTAGGAGGCACGGAATTACAATTGGCTCATTATGCTCCCGGAAGCTCTGGGGCTTCAGAGCCGGTAAGGAGAGCACAAAGAGTTCATCCCAGCATGGTCAGCAGTGAAACAGGACCTTGGTTCTCTTAGACAAGCTGTGCACCAGTTATTATTGCATTATGTCTGGCAGCCCTCCTCTCAGACAGGAACTGAGCCACACTTGATCAGTGATATGACACTGGCACAGATGAGAGTGATTGCTGGCTGCTCAGTTAAGCAAATACCATTACGCCGTTGAAGTCTAAAAGTAGATCCATGCTTGAATAGAAACCATGAAAAGACCAGCATGGACAGAATCCAAAACACTAACTGCTTTGCAATACTCAGGAGTGCATTCCTCTAAAATAGTTCAGCTCTGTTCATCCTTCAGAGCATGAGCACAATGCTAATAAGATGTAATACAATCCTTTCAAGTCTCCATCTGGGCTTCTCATGCTGTGGAACAAACTGCTCAAGAGCAAATGCTTAGAACATGCATTACATATAATTTCACGGTTTCAAAGACATATGTAACAATATGTTTTGAGCAATGATCCTCATTGGCGATGCTTGTATGGAGTGCAAGTAAATAGTCATAAGCTGGAACCATTAGAGAACAACATAGATTGTTCCTGTGGTGGGTCTTACTGCCGGTGCTTTCTGTCTTTTAGCTGTGCCCTCTGGGTAACGGGCCATTTCGCTAATGGTGAGTTTCTCCAGCATGTGTCAAAAACCTCCTGGCATTATCGAAGGCTCTTAAGGGAGCAGAAAGTTGCTGTATGTTGATTTCTTTTTAAAGAGCAGCTACTTGTGGCAAAGTTGTTAATAAGAAATATGGCTGATGGCTTGTTAGCGTGACTTTGCATGAATTCTCAATTAGACATAAGTGACAGATTCACTGTTCAATTTTCGAACTGCCTCGGAGAAATGTGCTCTTATGTTGCATCACGTTACCAGACCGTGTCAGTCGTAGCCTCTAATGTTTCACAGGCACTGCTCAATATTTCCTTAATAGTCGCTCATCATGGCAGATGATTGCACATGTGACTGTGTGCTCCATGCACATGCAGATGCTACGTGGAAGCCGTGCGATGTTAATTCCACGGGACATGCTACGCAGACTTGGACACACTCAGACGCCTCGATCCTCTACGAGCAAAGCCGGGCTGCTGTTTTGAACAGATGGCTTATTTTTAACTTTATCAGCGACAGCAGTGTCACGAGTAAACGTGCTAAGTTGCTCCGGTGCCTGGGGAGAGCGGCATCTATCAGTAGCTAACAGCATATGGTGAAGACACACTAACGTGTCATCTCTCTCTCTCTCCTCCAGTTTTCTTTTAGTGATTCTGCAGCCAAGCATTAGATGCTCACTTCACAGGACAAAGTATCTGCGTATACGTATGTATTGAGGGCAGGTCCAATTTTACAGCTTTTAATCTGTTTTTTTTATCTGTTTTCCAAAGTCAGTGATTTCATTCCTTTTTGACCGTCTATATGCCGAGGCTTAGCTGACCCTATAACCTCACATCTAATGTATTCAATATTTATCTCTCTCTTAATACGTATCCATCTTCTATTCACTCACTACATTTTCTTTATGTCTGTTATTGTTATTTTTGTCTTGTCGACGTTTTGCGAGTTTGGATATGAAGGAGCTGTGCCTACGGCGACACGTTTGAGAAGGAAATCACGAGGCGGTTTCTGTCAGGAGGGTGCAGTTCCTCCTCTAATAACAACCTCCACTGTTATCCCAACCTAACTGCCCCAGCTGGGCACATTATTCCAGCATTGGAAGGAAACTGTGTTTACCAAATCCTCCATGTGTCGCGTTCCTACATTTAACTGAATGTCAATCAACGGCTTGTTTGCTCGCGCGAGTGGCTCAGTCTTTCTCCGACCAACTTGACAGCATGGCGTTGGACAAAAACCAAACGGGCTAGAAAAATTATATTCACCTCGTGTAGAAGTACACAGTGTTAATTAAAGAGTCTGTGCTGAGATATACACAAATGATTCCACGTTGGCATGTTTTTATCATTAACTCACGAGACTCCATGTCTTATGAACATCAACCCTGTTCTGTTTCTAAATTAAACACAAATTGTCCTGAGCAGGAATGTCACACTTGAAGCTCCAGACCGTTCTGTCCTACGTCAGAATAACTGTTTTTCAGAAGACATAATATTGTCTATTAATCACCCCTAGTGCTTTTTTAAATAGCTTTCTCTGTCGCTTTCAGCTCTGACATCCCTTTTATGCTAAGTTTCCACTCATGTATGAAACCTCTGATATGTCACAGCGTGAATCCCACCCGAGCCCCTCTAGCCTTGCCTTGCTATTGTTATTCCTGTGTTGACGTCTCTCTAATAAGCAGCGTTAATTAGCCTGCTCTTCAAATATATAATTTTCTATTGTGTCCTTAGGGTTTGGCCATTAAATGAACAAAAGCCGTCAAATGACTGACACAATAGGCTCTGCTGATTAAGGGGTGCAGACACAACAGAACTTCGTTGAGAAACAATCACGGATCTGCTTGATTCTACATCATCCTGTCATCTCATGTTGAATAGACAATTTGTGCAAAAAAAAAAAAAAATACAGTTTTTGATGTGTTTTTTACTCTGCCACACAGTCCTCTTTATAGCCAGTTTTCAAAAGCACAAATAAAATGCACTGCTCTTATGCGATAAGGGCCTCTGGGTATTTTCTGCATCTACAAAAAAATATGCCACTTACATGTTGTTGCTGTTTGCATCAAGCCTAAAGATTCTTGTTTTATGAAGAAAATCTGTGGAGATGGAGCTGAAGTCATATGGTCTCCTTTGAGGCGGCATCTGGCCCATCTCTTTTGGCAGAACATTTGAGAATGATGAAGACCACTGGACAGAATCCATGGCCTTGCTTCTCTGAAGGTTGAAGGTCAGAGGTCATCGGGTGCCCAACCCATCTGCCAATCTGGCGACTTCACACGCACCACAGGCTGGATGTTAGTAATAGAGTGGCATGTTTCGTGGGTGTCCAGGCACAGATCGCTCGCCTGATCCACGCCTGTGATTTTGTGTTGTTTGTGTCACTATCTGACAGACACAACAAAAAAAAATCTAAATAGTGTATGAATTTGTGAAAGACAATAAAATCACTAACTGAAAACAACAGCAGCAC
Organism: Pseudamia nigra; assembly: GCA_029823295.1. Lineage (NCBI taxonomy): Eukaryota > Metazoa > Chordata > Actinopteri > Kurtiformes > Apogonidae > Pseudamia > Pseudamia nigra. Next base: position 16,999 of record JAQQAE010002402.1, read on the forward strand.
TGAGCTCATTTCATGGATTGTGAAAGACTCATACGCAATAACTGATGAACACAAACCAGTTGATTGTTCGGCGGATACTTCGTTCCTGCTGGTCCCGTTTGAAACCAGTGGTTTCCCGGGTAACGAACACTTCTACTAACGAAAGTTTCGGGTAACGAACAAACCCATTTGGGCGAATTGTGTCCCGGCTAACGAAATAATTCAGGTTACGAATTCCGTGTTATGGAAAAGATTCAGGTTACGACTTGAGAAATTCAGATTTTGAATTTTTTTGTAACACGAAAGATTTAACTTCCGGGTCTATCTCGGCCGAGTTAAACGTCAACATGAACTCCGCGCTGCATATTTGCATTTTTTAACCTAAAATACTGCTTCATTTTGTGTTTTTCATCATGGGACCAAAGAAAAATGGCGTCTCTGTCTCATCCTCCTCCAGTGTCTTTATAAATCAATAAATGTGTACGTACGGGTGTGTAATACACTATATGGGAGTTTTCGTGGGTTCAGAACAGATTAATTGGTTTTACATGTATCCTATGGAAAAACTCGCTCCGGCTAATGAATGATTTGCCCAATGAACGTGACGCCGGAATGGAATAAATTCGTTAGCCAGGCCACCACTGATCTCCCCTTGTTCAAAATTATGTTAGGCACAATATTTCAGACTTAAATCAACCAATAACAATATTAGACTTGTTTAATGCCCTCGTGCTTTTAGACAGTAAGAATTCTCCAGAGTCTGATGCACTGGAGACGTTTTAAAAAATGCCTGCACCATTGACTTAAATTTGTCATTTATCCCTCTCCTCAAATGAGACCCTGCTGATCTGTAAGTCTGCATTTGTTTGTCCTTCACATAGAGGAGGTGACCCCTTCCATCCCCAGTAAATACAAGCCTATCTCCAGTTTATCCGTCCGTGCTAATTATTAGAATTTAATCAGTGAGCAATGAAAGAATTTTCTACCAATGTGGGTTTAGAAAAAAACACAGTATTACTAAAGGTTCTTAAAAAATCTTAATAATATATTAGAGTCCAAAGTCAAAAGAAAGTGCAGCTACATTGTGCTGCAGCCTTTCAGCCTTTCTGATTCTTACCAAATGTGTACCACAGGGCTCAATCTTGGGCCAACTTCTATTTATCTAATACATAAAAAATATTCCTTTAATGTGCCAAGTTCAACTGACTATTTATACAGATGATAGTGTGATATACTGCTTGGCTCCCACACCCACCCAGAAACTGCCTCAGACATTGTTGAAAAACATCTGTCTGACCTGATGATGCTTGTGAAATGCTGACAAATCAAAATATATAATTTGTATGTATTGATTGATTCTCCTCACACTGAGCATTTAGTGAAAAAGCTCACACTCAAACTGGGCTTTTTCCGTAGAATCAAATAGTGCTGGTCACATTAAGCCAAAAATGCCGCATTTATGTCTGTGCTGGACTTTCTGTGTCTGAAGTGTAAGGGCTGGATACAGTGGATATAAAAAAGTCTACACACCCCTGTTCAAATGCCAGGTTTTTGTGATGTAAAAAATTGACTTCAAGATCAATAACTTCACAACTTTTTCCACCTTTAATGTGACCTATAACCTGTACAACAAAGCTTAAAAACAAACTGAAACCTTTGAAGGGGAAAAATAAAAAAACCTAAAATAACCTGGTTGCATAATTGTGCACACCCTTAAACTAATACTTTGTTGCAGCACCTTTGGCTTTTATTACAGCACTCAGTCTTTTTGGGTAGGGGCCGTGCTTCAAAGTCACTCAGATATATTCTTCCTCCACTTTGATCCAAAAATCCGAATCAAATGGGTCTGCAAAGTATTTTTATATGTACGTGTCATAGAACAGGGTGACATGTTAATTGTTCAGTTGTACCATGCAGTCCACCTACGAAGACTATTATTTTCCTCTACTCACTACTAGTCTGGCCATGAGTCACCCTTCAATATGTCATGGTGGTTGAACTATAATCTGCCTCAACTGCAATTTGACAATCTGTAGGATTTCAAGTGGGCTACACACCCAGAAGAGTCAGGTCCAGAGCTGAAAAACGAGCCACTAGTCAGAACATAAGGACAGTTAAAAAGAACTGTGCAGCATAAATGAAATTAGGCGAGTCAGACAGAGCAGGCAAGGGATTTCTTATCACGTTTCAGTTCAATGTCTGTTTTACTACACATTACAGCAAAGTCAGAGCATGAAAATGCTGAATATATTCCTGTATAGTATCCAGCATATCCATGTGATTTTGTCTTTTTAATTAGCTTCAAAAGTGCATTCATTTTGACGGTGCTCAGGGACGGCATGGAGTAAATCTGCAGAGACCGTACCATGTATTTACCCTGCAGATCTGTATGTACACACAAAGCTGATCCACAATGTCCCCATATAATTGTGCCCGTACTTTCTTGACCGACACCAAAATAGAAACTTGAGCTAATTAGTCCTTTGTGGCCTGTCAGAGAGAGAATCCAGGTTTGTAAATACAGGACAGGATGTGTCCTCAACTGTCCCTTGTTACAGATTAAGGCCTGAAGCCAGATGGGAAATATGAGCCAGGTTGTTGTGTTTCTTTTGACTGCATGACATGTGCACTGACATTCCTGCAGGTCAAAATGTGGAATTACTGTAGGGAATGTGTGTGCTTAGGGCCTGTATTGACCACAGGCTCTGCTAAGGGGTTCTCCCCTGGGGAAAGCCGAGAACAGTGACCACAGGAACCTAATGAAGCTTGATAAACACAAGTAGACACTTATCCGAGGTTAATGAACTGTTGTGCACAAATGAAATAGAACTCCCATCACTCTCGCCATAATATAAGTTACGTTACGCTTCTCAGAAGGGGCATGTCATTTAAGTCCTGTTTTGTTTCATGGCTAATTTCTGTAAAGTGAAAACATACCTCCTGGAAGGTGCTTTTTGCCAAAGGAAGATTGTTAACATCTCTACAGTTACCACTGCTTCATGGCCTCATTTGTATTTATTCACAAAATAATATAGGGAGAAATTATAATGTCAGTGAAAGTATAATCTCAAATAACTTGACAAGGAACACAATAGCCAATAATTATTATTAACTCTGTATAGAAAAAATTGTTCATGAGTCCATGTCCTCAGTTATTTAGGGATTGTCCAAAATGTTCCTGATGTTACAGTGGTGCCCCGGCTAACGAATTTAATCCCTTCTGGCGTCAGGTGTGAGGAGAATCAATCAATACAAACAAATTATAAATTTTGATTTGTCAGCATTTGACAAGCATCATCAGGTCAGACAGATTTTTCTCAACAATGTCTGAGGCAGTTTCTTAAATTAGTCAGTGCCTGGGTGGGTGTGGGAGCCAAGCAGTATATCACACTATCATCTGTATAAATAGTCAGTTGAACTTGGCACATTAAAGGAATATTTTTTATGTATTAGATAAATAGAAGTTGGCCCAAGATTGAGCCCTGTGGTACACATTTGGTAAGAATCAGAAAGGCTGAAAGGCTGCAGCACAATGTAGCTGCACTTTATTTTGACTTTGGACTCTAATATATTATTAAGATTTTTTAAGAACCTTTAGTAATACTGTGTTTTTTTCTAGCCCCACATTGGTAGTCTGACAAAATGTTGTCAGCTAATAGAAAATTCTTTCATTGCTCACTGATTAAATTCTAATAATTAGCACGGACGGATAAACTGGAGATAGGCTTGTATTTATTACACACCCGTACGTACACATTTATTGATTTATAAAGACACTTTCAGGAGGAGGATGAGACGGAGACGCCATTTTTCTTTGGTCCCATGATGAAAAACACAAAATGAAGCAGTATTTCAGGTGAAAAAAGTGAAAAAATTAGGTGAAACAATAGGTGGAAAAATTTGTGACCCGAATTAACGAAATCCGTAACCTGAAACTCTTTCATTAGCTGGGACACAATTTTGGCCGATTTTTTTATTTATTTTTTTCTTGGTAGAAGCGTTCGTTACCCGGGGCACCACTGTATTTTGTTTTTACATGATATACATTTGATACACTGAAATGCTGGATGTCTTCTGGATCTTCTTCCTTCCGGCATTTCCCTCCTCTCGTCCCTTCTCTGATCCCAGCTCGCTGTGTCCAAATGGAAAAAGCGTTATGGAATTGTTCAGCTGGGCTTTAAATGCAATTGACACCACTTTTTCAAACAGAACGTCGGGTCCGGGGGGGCCCAGGTGTCCTGCAGGCACTTCGGTGGCGGGATACGTGAGGGACGCTTGGGACAATTGGAAGCTCACGTGTCTTTGTGATCTTTTGATTGAAGACGCTGAGGACATCTACCTGTTTGGATTTATGATCACAGGATTTCTGCTGATTGGCCTTGGAGGTTTCCTGGCGTATCGAATACTCAAGAAGTTGGTGGGAGCTAATCAAAATGCGGACCCGGCGAGGCTCTACCAACAGATCGACCAGTTGGGGAGAGCACTAGCGGCGCAGAACGGGGAACTGAATCGACAGGTGGTCAACATCTCGGAATCGCTGGGTGCTCGCCATGGTTTGATTTTAAAGCCTGGAAATCTCAATTGTAACACACAGGATCGCATGAAAGGTGAAAATTCTACGCCTTTGGATGAGACTGTGTTATCTGGCCTTGATTCGAGTCCTCGGGTGCAACAATTCCTCCAGGAAAACAGATAAAGTAAGAAGGGAGTCCGGCTTCTAACCCAAACACTCCGACATGGAGACATTGTGAACTCTCTGAGGACATGTGTCATCATGTGACCACCATGGAATTTCACCACCTGATTCTCATTGAGAGGAACTCTTTATATGGACACGTTTTCTACGGTAGAACATCATGGAGTTTAACATCTGGACGATGCTTGGGGGAGGATTTTTGTTTACATGTCAGAACTGACACAACACATTGCATCCATGATGCCACACGACTGACGTACGTACACGACTCTCTCTGATCTGCGTGTTAATGTGTAAAACTGTCTGCTAATTGTGCGATTAGAGGTTTTCTTTCTATGTGATCATAATTTTGCTCACCTCTGAGCTCTATTCTGATGACTATGCTTTTTTCTCTCTGCGTAATGTGTCGCCACCGCCCCTCCCCCTCTTTTCCCTCACTGTATGAGGCGTCTGTCGGCCGCCGTGTCATTAGGGGGCGCTTAACATTCTGATTCTGATTCTGATTCTGATTCTGATGTCTGCCATGAGCAAAGAAGAAGTTTGCATCATGTCGTGTCGTGTGGCGCAGGGTTTCCAAGGATTTTTGTGTCTCAAAATCAATTACAGTCGTGCTGCTTTGTGTTTCAATAACATCTGTGTTACAAATATGACTATAATGTACAGCTTGAATTATGTAAGTAATGACCACAGACTTAATCAGGTTTCGATTCTATTTCTTTCTTATCTAGTTCATCAACAATAAGATTAAG
>JAQQAE010002403.1:0-22421 GCA_029823295.1 Pseudamia nigra
TTATTCAAAATACAAGTCGCTCCGATGTATTTGTCGCTCCCCTCACCAGACTATGCAAAAAAACGCGACTTTTAATCGGGAAAATACAGTACATTGTGTAACACTTTGTAAAATTGTAGGGAAATGATGCCTAAATGCCGCCAATAAAGCTTAACTGTCTATAAAGAAGTCCAGCACCCATTAGATCTGGGAAAAGAGATTAGAGTTCACATTTTTATGTGGTTGTGATTTTCTCAAGTTTGCATCCGTACTGCAAATTTAGTAGCGGACTAACTCATCCTGTCAACATCTACACCTGCTCTATATACTGGGCATCGATTTGATTTATAGAAGGACTGTCTCTAATAATTGATTAAATCTTCTCATTTTAAGATGAATTTCTCTTATCTTTGATTTTCAACCGCTATAGCAGTGTATAACTTCCTGTGGTTCAGCTGACAGTTTGAACCATGCAAAAACTGTTTTAACATTGCTTGAAGTGAGCCATGGCTAAGTGTGATCCAGATGAGACCACCTGTTTTAGTCAGAAACATGAAAATTTGGTTCAGATCAAACAAGGAAGTCTGGACCAAAACTGCACTGTTAAAGTGCCCCTAGTTCGATTTAATAATCTCTGCGCTGTTTTCATTTTAATCTGGCTAATGTGGTGTAAAATGGCTGAAGCGCTGTGTGTAAGTTTTATAATGGTCGTTTATAAACAGATGATGTAAAGTAAATGTTTTTGCAGAGTGGTGGTTTGCAACCTGTACCCATTTGTAAAGACTGTCTCTAACCCAAATGTGACAGTGGAGGATGCCGTGGAGCAGATTGACATTGGTGGGTATTAATGATTTGTGCCACAAAATCAAAGCTTGATATATATTCAAGATGCATCTTGAACCATAACATATAATGCATCACATTAAGATTAAAAGCTGGTGTGTGTTTGCAGGTGGGGTAACTCTGCTTAGAGCAGCAGCAAAGAATCACGCTCGCGTCACCATCGTGTGCGACCCCACCGACTATTCACAGGTGGCCATGGAGATGAAGAAGTCAGCAGACAAAGACACGACTCTGGAGACTCGCAGGACCCTGGCCCTCAAAGTAACATCACCTCTCTTTAACAGCACTTTGAGCATCTAGTGTAATTTATTTTAATGTAAGCTGATATAGTGCTTTTCAATATATAAAATTTTAACATGCTCTTCAAAAACAGTTCTTTTGTTTTACAATAACTGTATTTTATTAAGATGGTAGATCACATTGATTCCTATTTTCCTCAGTTGTAAATGTTTCTTACAATGCAAACTTTGTGCTCTATTTCAGACGTGGACTTAAAAGATGAGCTACAGTCTAGCTGTGATCTTCCAGTTATCTGTTTATAAACCTCAAACTTCCATTAACCCTGTTGTGTTCCTGTTCAGACTTTTTCCCGTATAACTTGATGTGAACACAAAGCTTCCCTCATGTTGAGTTAGGAAATCAATCTTGCTGTATTTTGCTCAGCATGTGACCAGATTTCACTTTTAAAATATCAGCTGCATCATTTTAAACGCAGTGTTTTGTGAACAAAATTAAGCCAGGAGGATTGTGGGGCTCAGTTAAAGTAGTACATTTTTCTATCTGTTGTAACTTCCTGTCACTTAATTTTTGCCTTTATAACAATAGTCTGAGCCTGGTCAAACGGCAGTTTTTTGCTCCAGTGCTCCGTTTTCAGTATTTGTCTTACCTGACGCCAAATCCAAAGTCCACCCTAGGCTTTTCCTCATACTTGTTTAGGTCACAGAGTTGCACTTTGGACATCCCATGAATCTTCACCTTGCAGTTCCACTGACCTGCATTTCAGTAACAAATTGAATAAATTAGCTTGATGTTGCAGTACTTAAGCTTAGAGTTTGATGATATGCCCAAAAATTGTCAGAATTGAATTTTTTACTATCAGTGTATTGACAAGTTCAAGTTAAAAAGCTCAGTTTTGGTACCGAGTGAAAGTTGAACAAACCACACTGTAACCTGGGTTTGTATGTATTCCTTTTTAAAGATCAAACAAGACAAGCAACGTAAACCTCACAAAAAGCAAAAGTTGATTTTAAAAATCGCAAAACATGTAAAACGATGAAAAAGACATAGGGCTTGAAAGCAAACAGATGTGAGATGAGAAAGATAAATTACAATTAGTTCCTGAGATATATTTTGTATTATGAACAACAAAACAAGATTAAAAACAAAAGAAAAAATGGAAGCATGACGGTGTGAACAAAATAAAAACTAAAACTGAAAAAACTGGTTTATCACAAAAACTAACATTCACTAAAAATTCTGCTCTTCTGTGGCTCCAATTCTACTGGAAGACTTGAAAATGGCATATTTACTTCATCAATGTATTTAATGCATGCGTTTTGTGCTTTAGGCTTTCACACACACAGCCCAGTACGATGATGCCATATCGGACTACTTCCGTGGACAGTACAGCCGTGGCATTTCCCAGCTGCCCCTACGTTATGGCATGAATCCCCACCAAGCCCCTGCCCAACTCTACACCCTGAGACCAGCACTCCCCCTTCAAGGTATGTCCACATCCAGCTCAGCTCCCTGTATGTTGAATGAATAAATGTGTGCGTACAGCTGTGTAATATATACTTTATATGGGAGTTTTCATGGGTCCTGTTTACATATATTCCTATGGGGAAAACCCGTCCCGCTGTAAGTAATTATGGCCGTACAAATGTCACGCCGGAACGGATTAATTTCGTACAGTGAGGTACCACTGTTTGTTTTTAGTTTTTTATTTTTTTTAATTTTTTTTACTTTAGTTTTATTTTGTGGAATGACTTGAGTTTTTATTTAAGAATGACACCAAATATGATTTGCAAAACTATTATGTAGTAAGTGTATTTTCATCATTATCACTAACATCATTTGTGTTTCTTATTGTAGTTGGCCTTAACTGTAAATACTTTTTGCTGCCAGTTTGCATCTTGGTTTACTTAATTACAATAATGCTGATTCATGTAGAAATCTTCTCATTTGAAGGCATTAAGCTTGAGTAATGGTCATTGCGTTTATTAGTAAACATTATAAGCTTTGTCTTATTGCTAACAGATGTAGTCTAATTTACAATCTAATTGTGTATCCATAAATGTCATTGTCACAGGGAGGTCCAGGCTAGCTTAGCTATGATTCAACTCTCTAAGCTCCCAAGACAGGCCTTCGTAAGTAAACCTTCCCCAGACTCTACGTGTAGGTACAGACCTTGAGTTGTGTTCTATACTAGTCCTGAATGATGTGTTTATTTTAGGAGTAGGTGTATGGGTGCAAACTCACCCCAACATGTCTGCTGGTGTTTCTGGCGAATCATATCTGCGGAGTCAATCTGTCTGGCTATCCACATACTTTGCTCTGATGGAACGGCCAACCCGCTTTTGGGTCGATTAGTTGTCTTTCATAGTTTTTTAAGGTGAATATATACAAAAGTGTTAGCGTTCTACTAAAAGTTCGATTCTCAGTCTGTAGGTCCATGTGGTTCAGTTCGCTCAGCTCTGTTCCCCTCTGAGCTGTTCTGTCAACTTGATTCCAATTGTCCTGAATCTCTGACATTCCCTTAGCCAGGTCTCTAGATTCTCCTCCTGTTTTGTCAGCATTTCAATCCTAATTAGTCTTCCTCACTCTTTCAGCTACTTTTCATCAGCTGCTTTATCACATTGTATTTTTCGCAACTGACTCCCATTCACGCTGATGAGTTCACAAGCCACGCCCACATCCTCCAAAATGTCAATCAGTGAATCCCTGAGGTAAAACCACGCCTACGGAAACTGGATTGTAACAGTCCTAAATTCTTATTTTTCCTTCTGCCAGTGGTGAACGGGTCTCCTGGCTTCATTAACCTGTGTGATGCTCTGAACGGCTGGCAGCTGGTCAGAGAGTTGAAGAACGCTCTCGGCATGCCTGCTGCCACCTCTTTCAAACATGTCAGCCCTGCTGGTAAGACTAAACTGTTTCCAATTCTGTTTTATAAAGTGCTTATCATGGAAAAGATGACAATATCAAAACTTTTTTTCTTTGTTTTTAGTAAATCAGAATATTTATGCTATTTCAATACTGCAAATAGACAACAGTGTACCGTATAGGCAAGATTATATTTAGTGGCCAGTTATGATTTATATTTCTTTAGCTGTATAATGTATTGCTATTCACACTTGCATGTAAATTGTTGGAATGATAATATGGTGAGTAATGTTAACTTTTTCAGCCTTAAATGAGTGTTGTATCTTTTACTTTTTGAAGGAGCTGCAGTTGGTGTGCCTCTGACTGAGGAGGAAGCCAAGGTGTGCATGGTGCATGACATGCTGAAGGACCTGAGCCCACTGGCCACAGCCTATGCCAGGGCAAGAGGTCAGACACAGTGAGGTGAACATCAGTGTTTTATTCCGTACATGTGCTTATAGTAACCATTTCTACTGTGTGCCTTCAGGTTCAGACAGAATGTCTTCATTTGGAGACTTCATCGCAGTTTCAGATGTATGTGATGTTCCTACGGCCAAGATTATATCCAGAGAGGTAAAAACATCACGGTATTGGATATGTTTAATTATAGATGAGGCATTTTTGCAGAAAATGCATTCAAATTTAACTCCGTTCACACTCAGGTGTCTGATGGTATTATTGCCCCTGGTTATGAAGAAGAAGCACTGAAGATCCTCTCCAAAAAGAAGAATGGCAACTACTGTGTGCTTCAGGTGACACATTTACCTTTTTTTTTGAATGAGCAAGATCAGGTTCTGAGATGGGTTCAAAATTTTTTAAATTTGTCATTTTTATAGATGGACCCTGACTATGAGCCGGATGACACTGAAGTGAGGGTGCTGTTTGGTCTCTACCTTAAACAAAAGAGAAATGGAGCACTTGTAAATAAGGATTTCTTCTGTAACGTTGTTTCCAAGGGTTCGGTGAGTTTCTAATTTAGTATTGTCAGTTTAAAACAGTCCATTTTGCAATTGTTGAGGAAGTGATCACTCTGTGTTTCCAAGCTCTCTGAGGATTCTGTGCGTGACCTCACTGTGGCCACCATCGCTGTCAAGTACACTCAGTCGAACTCTGTCTGCTATGCTAAAAATGGGCAGGTAAGATGGCAGAACAACAGTAATGAGGATGAGTCATGAGTTGATCAGGAAATGTTGACTGCTATTGCATGTTTTTAACAGGTTATTGGTATTGGCGCTGGTCAGCAGTCTCGTATCCACTGCACACGACTTGCTGGTGATAAGGCTGATAACTGGTGGCTGAGACATCATCCCCATGTCCTGGGCATGAAGTTTCATAGTGGTGTGAAACGAGCAGAAAAGGCCAATGCCATTGATCAATATGTCAGCGACACCATTGGAGAGGTGAGGAATTGGTGTTCAGCAAATCACTTGTGTGTTATTTCTTTTTTACACAGATCTAATTGCAGATTTTCCAGCCGGGTAGAGCTCTTTTATGTTGGTGCTGCTTGTTTTTTGTCATCAGAGTTGCGCTTGAATAATCTTTTGCTTGCTAAGTGTATCCAGAGTGCAGTCCCAATAAGTTTTATGATAGATTTTCTAAATGCTGAGGACAAAGTGCAGTACTTCCTTCAGTGTCCCTGTTAAAACATCTAAGGTGAAGCACCATCTACCTTTTCACAACAGTATCAGCATTGTTCAAAAGCCAAGTACTAACCACAACACAGAAGTCAATTAAAAAAAAAAAGGAAGCCATTTCAGATTTTTGGCCAGGTAAAATTTTGAATTTAACACTGATAACAGAAGAGGGAAAAACCTTCAGCACAACCAGGACTCTGGGTAGGCATCCATCTGCATGACTGGTTGGGGTTAGTGGACACTTTTATTATGTTAAATTTGTGTCTGCAGGGCCCAGACTTGGCTGTGTGGAAGTCGATGTATGAGGAGGTTCCTGAACCCCTCTCGGCGACTGAAAAGAAGAACTGGATCAGCTCTCTGCACGCAGTGGCTGTCAGCTCTGATGCCTTCTTCCCTTTCAGAGATAACATTGATCGCGCCAAACAGGTAGTTATTCACCTTTCAGAAAGCGCTAATTCATACTGCATGCACTCAATATCAAGAATGTGCATGAGTTTTTTCTGTGACAGTATTGCATGTGGAAACATTAATGTATGTTGAGTGCCCTGTCACCTGTTTAACATGACCTAATCAACAACTTCATCTTTACTAATGTCACTCACCCTGTGTGTCTGTAGAGTGGTGTTGAGTACATTGCGGCTCCTGCGGGCTCTGCTGCTGACGAGGTTGTGATTAACGCCTGTAATGAGCAGGGCATCACTTTGGTGCACACCAACCTTCGCCTGTTCCATCACTGAACACCTCAACACTTTGCTTGGCGTTCATTAAACTCACAATTCACTTTGAAGTGGAAATGATTTTCTAACATTGTTGTTACTACAGACATTCCTTTCGTACTGGATAAAGAGCTCGTGCAGTATTTTGTAACTGACTTGTAATCCTAACATGGAGATGAGTGTTGTGCTCATTGTAGGTCCATCATCTGTCAAATATGAAATAAACAGTTGTCAGACGCTGTGTGTTGTGAGTTGCTTCAGTTTTTGATGCAGGTTAAACTACACACAAGGGATTTAATGACGCAGCACTTCATTTATTTGTAGAATCACAGGTGTAGTTTGTGTTGTATACAAATTACCAGTCATGTTGTTCTAATTACCCTTTAATGATTATCCTAACTTAATTAGTTACAAAACAAATGAAGGTCCAAAAAATGTGTTTTTGCTTGTACTGGTCTGTGTTGTGTGTCAATAATCTGCTGCTGCAACAGGCAGGTTGAAATCTGTTTCTATGGTGTCAGGTACATGTATCACGCCGAGTTTCAGAGGTCGACCAGGTCGTGGTTGATCTGCTGCTAGGTACACTGCCTGGCTTAAAAAAAAGGTCACCACCTGGATTTAACTAAGCAAATAGGTATGAGCCTCCCATTAGATAATCTCTGCATGGGTGATTAGTTTTCAGCTGGCAACAAGTGATATAAGGAGAGTGGGGAACCATCATCTTCGAAGGAAAAAATGTGGGAAAAAACATCTTGAATGATCGTGACTGGTAATCACTTAAATGTGTGGTTGGAAAAAAAAAAAACAACAGTAGAACTCAGGACTATATTTAATAGTGAAAGTAAAAGCAGTTCCACACACAATGCAAAGGCAGCTCAATCGATTGGGACTAAAAAGCTGTGTAGCCTTAGGAAAACTACGTATCTAGGGAAAAAAAAAAAACCAGTTTCAGTTTGCTAGGGGGCATGATATTTTGTTGGACTACCTTTAGCTTTGATTATGGCACACATTTGTTGTGGCATTGATTTCATTAAGCTTCTGTACTGTCAACATTTATTTACATCCAGAGTTTTTTGCGAAGATCTTGAATTGATGATGGGAAAAGTCAGACCACTGCAAAGTCTTCTGCAGCACATGAAAGCACAGCTATATTGCATATATTTATGTATTCAGTTTCCTAATGTCAGCCTTGGTCCGTTGCAAAAATTTCAGTACACAACTCGGAACAAGCAAACATTTAAACCTCATAAAAATGAATCATGTAACACAAATGTATGTTTCAGGATCTCTCCAGCTTTATTAAAATTAGGGACTTCTTTTCATCAAAGGTAGAAACAACTTTGACACAACGTACAAAAATAGAAAAGTTCAAATTCTCACATCCCAGTTGAAACATTCACACATTGAGATTAAAGGGATTAAATTAGTAGCAAGATTTGAGAATGTTGATAACAGTGCGATGCCCTCCGTAACAGAAGAAGGGCTACGGGGGGAGCACATTTTCACGGACAGTTTAAACAACATTGTAAATCTCTGTATTGACATTCCTTTAACACAGTGCTTACTCTGATCTTCCACTGTCTGATTAGGGAATGTTTCAGAACGTTGCAGATGTATAAATCTGACTAATAAGACGTGCATAAGGGTTGAGTCATACAAGAGCGTAAAAAGCATCTGATGAGGAATGTTAACGGAAGATAACACTGTAATGGCAGTAAGATTCGTCTTACAGAATTAATTCAAAGATGGTCAACAGTGAAAAGACCTGGATTATACAAATGACCGTTTCCATCAGGCAGCAGGGCAGTGTTCAAATGAACATGTCAGAAAGTGATGAAGTTCAGTCACAGAGCATGGCCTCTACAGGGTGAAACAGTGCAGCGATTAGACGGTGAAGGAGCAAGTGGACGACTGGTCCTTTATTCCCGAGGATTTTGGGGAACATGCGCATCTGCCAGCAGATCAGGTCGGAGACACTCAATGGGGCAGTGAATATTCTGCAGGAAAAGATTGAAGATTTAAATCTCAAGCATACAGTAGAACTTTTTATTACTTGCATTCATATGACCTGAAACAAAGTGAATATAGTGTTGGCAGTATCATGGTTTGGGTCCATATAGCTGCATTTGGTCCTGTACAGCTTGATGTCACTGATGGAACAGTAAATTATGACTTATATCAGTACAGATTTGTTGTATTGGCTCATTGTCCTCAATAAATAAATGTCAAGCTGTAATTTTTTAAAAATTTGTTTAATTGGGTTCTCATCTATTCTCAGAACTTGTGAGGATTTGGTGATTTTTTTTTTTAATGTCACATTTCTGCATAAACACAAAGTTCTAAGGGGTTCACAAACTTTCAAGCACCACTGCATGTACAGGCTACCAGATCTTCTTGAACATGTCACTTTTAAATTCTTGTAACAGAGCTCACCAGTGGTGACAAAAAGAGTGGAAAGTAAAAGCTTACTCCCAGATCTAGTAAATATATAGAGTATAGTAATTCTGATTTACTGGTTTACGTAGAGTGTTGTCTCCATATCTGACAGGTTGTAGCAGACTGCCATCTACATCAGCACCTGGTCTGCGGCAGTTCTCACATCTCCAGCCCTGAGAAGACCAAACACACAATCACAATGTTACAGACTGCGTTTGACTGATAGTATTACGGGTCAGTAAATGCAGCACATCTTGTGAGCTGTAGCCGTGTTTCCGTAAATGTATTTAATATCCATTTTAAAGTTTTGCATAGGAAAATATTTATGGAAAGGCAAAAATCTAAAGCTTTCCAAAATGCACAGAAAAGCTTTTTTTTGCTCGCTAGAGATGGAATTTGGTGTGTTTTGCAAAAGAGTAGTTGCACTGAAAAGAAAGGAAAGCATTTTTTTCAAATCATTTTGAATTTAGCAAACATTTAAATAATGACTGATCAGCTGGTTGCAGCTTCATCCTATGTATTTTTAAAAAAGATTAGTGGCCCAGGCTTGGAATGAGAAAACAAAATTAATCATGTTCATTAACCCTATCTTGTCTTCTTTTTCTATTCTCTGTTAGAGTCATGTGTAGTTTAGCCTACAGCGCCACCTTCAGACAACATTACCCAGCCAGGTTTATTTGCTCCAAATGTATTCAGTTCAATTAAATTGTTTTTGTATAACACCAATCAAAATCCAACATTATCTCTAGGTCACAATTCAAGGTTGAAGCCTCAAAGACTACAGAGAGCACTACAGAACCTCCAAGAGCAAGCCTAGGGCAAAGGGGTGGAAAAACTTCCTTTAACAGAAGAGAAAAACTTCCAGCTGAATCGGATTCTGGGTAGGCAGCCATCTCGGGCCAGTTGGGGTCAGGGAGCAAAACAGAAACAAAATAGCAGAGACAGAGCAACAAGCAACACACTCGATGGACCAGACACTGACAGACACTGGACCAGAACACAACCAGCATCTGCAACTTGTCCATGGGATATATTCTTTTTTTTTTAGATTTTTAATTTTCCACTCATTCACTTTACATTTTATGGAAACGTGCCTACTCTTCCTTAAGTTAAGAAATCTGGTGTGTCTTACCTGTTGACCTCCGAAGCACGTGCAGGTGCAGATAGCGCCCAGGTACTCCTTCTGCCACTGGTTGCCCACTTGGTATGTTTGGCCATTATCGTAGCACACTGACTCGTCTGCAAAGGTATATACATTACAGCTGGTAGGAAACATCTTAAGTGAGTAACTGAGAAGGTGATTGGATGTTGAATTGGAGCCCTTACGTGGTTCACACTTGAATTCTCCTTTGCCATTTCCTACACAAGTGCAGCTCATCAGGTGACCATCCTCAGAGCGGCGGTCCCACTTCTCTCCAATGCGATAGTTGTTTCCATTATCGTGGCACCACTCTGATAATGATAAAAATAACGGTCAGAGACAACAGGTTAATAATACTTTATATTTTATGTTAGAAAAGCAAGAACACTTACTGGATGAATCACATCTGAAATGGCCACTGCCCAGGCCCAGGCATCTGCACCACAGCTTGAAGCCTGTCTCAGACATGCGCTCCCACTCGGCACCGACGTCATAGTGAGTCGCAGTGAAAGAGTCGTAACACGAGTCCCTGCTGGATGGAACTCCATCTGCGACTGAGGAAAGATAAGAGAATAACATTACAGTCACTTTTAAATTTATTATCCAGAGTAAGTGCTTTTTGAATAATGGTTTCAATTAAGTTAATTCCTTTTAAACATAATGATTCAGTCTCAGTAGTGTCTCTTTAATAAAGTGAAGTAAAATGATATCACAATAAAAATGAGTAAGTGTTCAAACAATACAGTTCATGGAGGTGCATGGAGAACAGATGCAGCTAATAACAGTGCACATACATCATTTAGCAATATACTTTATGAATTTCTAACCTGGAAAAAAAAAATCATTACTCTATTTTTTTAATATGCCCAAAAACCCTTATACTTGCAAGGATTTTAGGGTTGAATTGTTATGTATGAAAATGTGCATCATACTAAATACGTTTGGGACTTTTTACTTGAGGTTTTTACTTTCACTATCAGGTTGTTGAAGGTACTGCAGCTGTCTGTGTTTTTTACCCAGTGAAGGTCATTAACACACAATCCAAATGCTTTTTTTTTGTCAAAACAGGATTAAGAAAAATGTATAGACAGTGCTGATGAAAAACTTGGTGTATAATATACCACACACTACCAATCCAAAATTTGGACAAACCTCGTAGTGTTTTTTCTTTATTTGTATTGTTTTCAACATCATCAGTTTCACCTGAAACAATTTTCACATCACAGATGTGCCTTGTCAAGAGTTGATTTGTGCCATTTTTTGCCTTCGTAATGTGCTTTAGGTACAGAGTAAATACAGATAGAGTCAATAGCCCTATTGGTGCTACTACAACTACAGTGCAAATCCATCTTTTGGCAAGAAACAGTTAAGTAAAGAGAAAAGACAGTTCGGGACTACTTTAAGAAATGAAGGTCACTCAATCTGGAAAATCTCGAGAACTTTGGAAAGTGTCCAAACGTGCAGCTGCCAAAACCATCAAATATTATGTGAGGTGCCATAAATTGTTGGCTTCTCAGGATGGTAATTCTAATAATCCTCTAAGCAGCACAGGTTTGGTCTTCCTTTCATGGGATGGTCTTCATGAGAACCAGTTTCATCATACAGTTTAATGGTTGGGCGACTGCACTTGGAGACGCATTCAAAGTTCTTGAGATTTTTTAGACTGACAAATTCTTCATTGTAGAGAGAATGCCATGAGTGTACAAAGCTGTTGTCAAAAGTAAATGTGGCTACTTTGATAATCTAAAGCCACATTTTTGTTTAATAAATAATTCCACACATCTTTCACAGTTAGGATGTCTTCAGGATCAGTGGACGATGTTGAAAAAAAATTTTTTTTTTAAAGAATGACCACTCGAGGAGAAAGTGTGTCCAAACGTTTGACTGATAGTGCATGCTTGCATTTCTCTCTTCTTTTTTTTTGCTTTTATGTGTTGTTTTATGTATCATTTTATTGCTACAGTAGTGTTCTTGTAGATTCACATCAGCATGCCATTTTACATGATTGGGGTCAATGTTTAACGTGCACTATGAACTGGATGTAAATTGCCTCAGAAGCAAAGTTTGCAGAATTGTGGTTTTATCAGAAGGGGACATACAGTAAAGGCCTCAGGTGTCTACAGGGGAGCTCTCATGCACTTGATTTGACAATGTGGAGACTGAATAGGAACATGCCTCAAATCCCATGAGTCAGTCAGTGTGAACATCATGACTGCGCTTTTGATTTTGAAATGCAAAACACTTACTTGTATTTCCAGCGGTAATGATCTGCTCCAGGATCTTGTGCTTGAGTGCCCCCTTGATAGCCTCCACAATCACATTGTAGTTTGCTCCGGGGGTCAGTCCTATCAGGGTGGCAGTGGTGGCTGTACCTGGCAAGCGGATCTACACAGGAGAGCCAGATTTGTTGTGGTGATTTAAAACATAAAGATCCGACTAAAGACATGAAAAGCGAAAGTTGTCTTTTACCTGGAACTTCTGTTCATGGAAGTCTGTGAGTGGCTGGCAGGACACCATGTAGGCTGTGCTCTGTTTGAACGGCTTCCAGGAGATGCTGGTCTGAGTCTGGGCCTCCTGTGGCACTCCTGTGTCATTCCCGAACGTGGAGCCGACAGGCACATTCAGCTTGAGGATGGGCAGCCTGCGGCCCTCTGCATCAGGGAGGGGCACAAAGACGAGGGGCTCACGAACTTGCCCATAGGGTGACTGTGGGTTCCCATCATACCTGTTGTCTCCATTGTTGTTATACTCTGTGTATTCCACATGCTGACTTTGACCACCAAGCCCATCCTGTCCATTGGTGCCCACTACATGGACTGTGTTGTCCAGATCAGTTTCAGGCACATCCAGCCTGTCAGAGCTTCCAGGATGGTGAGGCAGCGGCAGGGGAAGCAAAGAGTCGGGGTCTGCTCAGGAGAAACGAGGTTATGGAAGCAAGCAGGTTAGATTGGGGGAGCTAAGGCAGAGCTGGGGTAACATATCTCAGCCAACAGGAGGCGGCAGATATGAGGCATTAACTGTATATATGATAATACCAGTGTGCTGTAATGCAGTATTACACACAGATATTTTGAATGGCATATTTCTAGAGGCCTTCAAAATAAAAGGGGGTATTATTGTTTTAGGAGCCTATGCTGCTGACTGCACAATTTATAGAAGCCTCAAAACTAAGAAACACCTGCTAAAGCAGATAAAAGCTTTATAACCCCTCTGTTTTTCTCTGATGCTTACCTTACCAGCAGAGGTTGAGAGTAGTGAAGTACAGTTACTCTGTTACATGTACTTGAGTAGTTTTTCCTAAAATGTCCTTCTGAGAGTAGCTGTTTTGCAGAATATTTCAGTCTTTATATTTGTGATGGTAAAAATGTACTTGTCCACAATAATAAAAAAAATGAGGATAAGCCTAACAAAGTAAATAAACATAAATGAACAAAATAACAAACAGGAGTGAATAAAAATAAGCAAAAATTAAGAAAAAAATGAACAAAATAGTTAACAAAATCAATAAAAGCTTAATAAAATAATCACATAAAGCAAAGAAAATGAACAAAACAAAATTTTAAGATTATAGGAAGCACACATTGGGGAAAAAAAACTCCACAACAGCAACTCTTATAATAAACAAAAGGAACATGTCAACAGTATTTATCTTGATGCATGGCAGTAAACAGTGACTTACATTATGGATTTTTTTTCTTCATTTGTCACTTATTAGAAGGCAGTTATTTAGCCTGAAAAAAAATCCACTGTATGTTTTATTGTGTGACTCATGTAAAAGCCAGTGAACCTAAATCCCTCACACCTGTTCACTTCCCTTTGTTCATACTGTGTGAATGTAACTGACAAATAATCAAGTTGCTTTTGTGCTCAAAACAGCATCAAAATAGCATAGGCTTGATTTCTTACAAACACACAGATATTTTGAATGACGTGGCGTTGAGGTCAAAACTATTAGCCCCCCTGTGAAAATGTGATTCTTTTCTAAATGTTTCCCAAGATGCTTCTCACTCACAGTTCTGGATACATGGAAACACTTTGATAACATTGTACTGTACATCCTTCTCCTGCTTTGTGTCCATCAGCGATCCTTCCTCTCAGATCTACTGTACACTCATTTCTTTTGTTCGAAAGCTGGAGGCGGTGTATAATCATGCATATAGAGTAGAGTAGAATACCCCTCAAATTACCAAGATGGACGAGTGCAAATGATATCATGTAACATGAATTACAACCTAATAGGTCCTCATTCACTCATTTGTGAGGTTGAAAACAGTTGTTGCTGTAGCTACTACAGAGCTGGCATCTGTAGCTTATCTAACCACAGGACGACTGAGGAGAGACAACCTGCATTTCAGATTCCTTCAACATCTGACACAGGTAAGAAAAGATATAGTAGCTTCACAACTGTGAGGCTGTAAGCCAAGTTGATTGGCAGGCTGCCTGTTTAATCACTTATCTGTCTGCCACAAATAACTCGCTACTAACTACATTGTAGCCTGCACGTTTAACTAATTCAAAAAGCAAAGTCATTATGACGTTCACTCAGGCTGCATACAGTGATACAAACGCTAGAACAAATGATCTCTTTGTGATTTTGTCTCTGTGATGTTGTGACCTTCTGATTTATTTTTATTGTACTGTTTATACCCAAGGATGTACATATTTTATATTGTTTTGCTTTATTCCCTTTTATGAACCTACAGTATGGGTCTGAAATACAATGTATTATTATCCCAGGTAACTTTTGTTTTCCTTTGTTTGCAAATAAAAATAATTTCCTGCTTTTGCATGCTTTGAGAAAACATCTGAAAAAATACAAAATTTCCATAGGGGATACTCATTTTGACCTCAACTGTATGTCTAGAGACATTCGATATAAAAAGAGGATGTTATTGTTTTAGGAGTCTACACCTTTGATTGCACCATACATAAAAGCCTCTGATGCTGCTAAAAGCAAATAAAAGCTGCTATTAAACTGTTATGCTTTCTAAGATGCTTACCTTAGTGAAGCCTGTGCATAGTTCAGGAAGCTGCAGACGTCTGTTCTCAAGCCTAATTTTCTGTCCAATGACTTTAATCCCTGTCTTACATAGGTGCACCTTTAAAATGAGTCCATTCTGCTTTATGCTATGCGGCTGCACTCACATGACCATCACTCGCCTGTAAATCCGAAAAATAATCTCCTCCTCCACTTCCCCAACCCTGTCCTGAATTAAGCTGAGTAAATAATAATGTATCTTAATTCTAGGTGTCATATAAATCTTGATGCCAGGCTGTGCTGGAGAGGGCGGGGGGTGGAGATCTCAAGGGCCATCTGTGTCAGGCTTGTTTGGATCATCCAAGAGCATCTCTTGAGCAGTCACCGCCAAAATAAAACTATATATAAGTTCTTATAAACATGTTCAAATCAGACAAGAGCGTCCTGTCTGAGACAATATGATGCTCCAAATACTCACGAGTCCTGATTCTGCCCACAAGAGGTGTGCTTCTCTGAGAGTTCTGGATGGCAATGATCTTGATGATGTACTCAGTTGCAGGTTTCAGGCCTGAAATAAGGGATGATTATTAGATAGTAAAAAATAAAAAATCATAGACTTCAGCTTGGCCAGATTAAATTGGTAAATGTCTCAAATTTCCAAAATGCTCATATTTCACTGTCGTCCTTGACATAGAAGTTTTATATGTGCCACCTTTTTTATTTTCTGGTTTAGCATTGTACTGAGCCATATATTCCAGTTGCATCATATGGTGTAACTGCATACCAGATATGGTGGCGTAGTTTTGACCAGCATGGGGCCGTGGGGTCAGCTCTCTCGGTACTCCTCCTGCCTCCTCATAGGTGATGTAGTATCCCGTGATGTGAGTGGCAGGTGGCTGCCAGGTGAAGGACACAGACGTGGGGGTCACAGATGTGACCTGCAAGTTGGTGGGAGCCTGGACCACGGGCTGACCTAAAAGGAAAACATTCTCTCATCAGATTCACAAGGTAGTCACCTGGAATGGTTTGCAAATCATTAGTCAAAATCCAGCTCAGGAAATGCACATGCACTCTTAGGTAGCATGTTCTTTATCACTGTAAAATAAAGCAAAATAAAGTACCTGTTTGAACGGTGAGAGTAAAGGGGGCGCTCCTTGTGTTGCCATTCAGAGTATACAGTTTAACAGAGTAGGTGGTGCCAGGTTGCAGACCTGATGGATAAAACAACATGGTGAAATAAGACAATGAGACGTCAAAATGATTCAGGCTGTCTACCCTTCCAACCATACATCTGTAAAAAGTGCGGTGTACCTGTCAGAGTGTAGGTGCGTGCATCTCCAGTAATGGTCCTGGTGATGGCTGGCTGTGATCTGCTGCCAGGTGTGGCCTCAATGAGGAAACCAGAAATGGTCTCAACCTTTGTTCGCCAGGTCAGAGTAAAGGAAGTGTCCTTTACATCAGAGATCCGCACTCGTCTTGGAGGGCTCACATCTTTAAAAGAGGGGGTAAATGACATCAAACAGAGCTGCACCTAAAGTCCTAAGTGTCCCACCCTTTCTGGTTTTGCCCCCTGGATGCTAACTTTGGAAAAGGTTGTATTATAGTCAATAAGGACCGACTATTGTACATGTAAATGTAGTCAGTAAGTTTTCATGAGAGATCTTTGGGTATTTTTTTATCCTGTTTGAATTGCACCATCATTTACACATGTCTTTATTTTATTTGTATTTGTATTTATTTTAAAAGACATTCAGGAAAGTAAAAAAAATTAACATAACCTTAACCTTTGCCACTATGTAAAGATTTTCACCTTTTTAAATCCTTGATTCTCAAATAACAAAGTTAAATTTGCAGAAGTAGTGTTTGTTCTGTTGTTGGTGTCATAAATCACATGAACTCTGACTGATATTTACTGTACAAACTGTGACCTTTTTGACTTGTAACACTGTTTTTTACATTGACACCATATGAGATGAGATGGACTTTATTGTCATTGTATAGACAGCTATGCAACATACAGTAAGTAAAAATGTCACATGCAAGCTCAAGTGGGATAAAAAAAAAATACATTTTAGGCAACCTTGGTTCTGCTGTTTCAGCAGATTATAATGGCCATAAACATGCATTTCTCAATCAAAATAGAACTGAACTACACCATGAAGGGTCAGCATTAAGTGCTACCTTCCTCTGCACTTAAATATTTTCAACTATGTGGGACAGAAAATATGAGATCTAGTGACTTCCATCATTCAGTACAGCTCAATATCGTTTGGACTACTTTTTGCCACATGAAACAACATCATACCAAATATGGATTTTTGCCTGTTGAAGCCATTTAGTTTTGATTTTTATGTGTTTGTAGTATAAACACTGTATAACCTTTATACTGTGCACATATTTTCTGTATTTTATTTATAACCCTACAAAAACAACAAATCAAAGGTGGATATTTGCAAAGTTCTACCCCATATGGTTTTTTGCATGTTTATTATCCCCCTTCCTGAACAAAGTTAAGGGGGGGGTTATCGTGGGCAGTTGTGTCCGTCCAAACATTTGACTCTATCTCCGAAGTCCCTGGAACCAAACTCACCAAACTTGGCACATGGGTTGTCATGGCAGGGAGAAGGGTTACTATGGAAACCAACAACTAAATTGCATATTAATTAGGTCACAGCATTAAGTATTGCAAAAACCTATTTTGACCTATGGTAACAAAACTTTTCTAGAGGCACCAAATTTTAACATGTGATAGATGAGACTCCAGGACCCCTTTTACTCATCAAATGACATTGACCTTGACTTTGACCTTGAAGATCGTTAAGGTCTGAAATGATTGCACTTTCACCTACATACGTTTCTAGCTACATAGCAAGGTTGAAAAAGCGCTCCGGGTCATTGACTATACTGATTCCAAATAATCTGTGACCGTCAAGAAAAAGGTCAGGGTCAGTTTCAAAACATGACAAGGGATTTGCCATTATTATTGTTAATTTTGTTCATGCATATGGTAATTATACAGTTGATAACAAGATAAGACGAAACAACAAACCCAAGGTGCCTAAAACATTTGCGCTGTACTTCCATTGACTGTAATCCAATTTTATTCTGTAATAGGTCCCAGGTGCCGGACTAAAACAAAATGTGGTTTGTTAATGGAACATTTACTGTAATTACCTTCCAGAGTGGTGGTCTCTCCCTGTAGCGGTCTGCTGGTTACAGTGTTCTTCAGAGCATATACATTGATCTGGTATGTTGTTGCCACCTGTAATTAACCAACAAATCATTGACATTTACTTTTTGCGTACTACATGTTTTCACATTAATACAAAACCTGAGGTGTCTTTACCATAAGTCCTGGGACAGTGACCCGTGTGGTGTCTGGGGCCAAGTTCATCTCCTTGTTCGGGCTGTTGATGTTCTTAGGGTTGACAACCACACGGTAGCCCGTGAGGCGCGCAGTAGGCGCTCGCCATGACACGATGAAGGAGGAAGGACTGACCTCTGTGATTGCCAGGTTTGTAGGAGCAGGGATTACTGCAGCAAAGAAACACATCATCTTCAAACACTGGTTCTCAAAAGACCCAAAAGGGGGTTGCAAATACAGTGGATTGTAAAGTGTGTGGTTAATATACAGTCTATATTATGGTGCTTTTTAATTAATGTGCAGTTGGTGTTGCCATGTTTTTGTTGTATTATTTTGTGAAATTTTGATCCTTTTATTAGTTTTGTTCAGTTTTTGTTCATTTTGTGGATTATCGTATTTCATTCATTTTCATCATCATTTTGTTCATTTTCTTTCATTTTCTGGATTGTTTTGTTATTTTTTTTATACATTTTGTTTATGGGTTATTTCATTTTCTTGTTTTTTTCTTCATTTTTCTTCATCTTGTAGATTATCTCATTCATTTTTTTGATTATTTTGTATTATTATAGTTTGGTTCTTTTTGTGAATGTTTGTTCAGTTTGTCGACTATTTCATCATATTTGTTTTTCATCTTAGTCATTCTTTTTTACATTTTTCTACAATTATTATTATTTTCTGGTCAGATTTTGAGTGTACTGGTAAAACTATGCATATAATTTACTTAAAATATACTCAGATTACATGCGTGTTTTACGATCTTATAAAAAATACATTTGCCTGGTTGGTGGTCTGGGTGGGTGGGTCATCGTTGATGAGGAGGGGTCACCAGCACTGCTTTACATTATATTTGGATGAGTTCAGTGTTTCCTACCTGTGGCCTGGGTCCCCACCAGTGGTGTGCTGGGAGTGCGGCCATGAAGGGCAATGACCTGAACAGTGTACTCGGTGCCAGGTCGGAGGTTCCTCAGCACTACACTGTTCTGGTCGCCTCTGGGTGATGGACGCAGCTCCCTCTCAGCCTCTTCTGGGCTGGAGTACAGGACGCGGTATGAAGTCACCGTGCCGTCTGGACTGTCCCAAGTGATGCGCATGGAGGTGGAGTCGATATCAGAAAAGGTCAGGTCCTTAGGGCGGTCCATGGCTGCAAGAAAGGAGGAAGAGAAGGGATTACTTTGAATTGCAAGCTATACTATAAATCCATTATAACTGGATACTGTTGCTGTGAGTTAATATAAATTCAGCACTAAAGTTTGAATTAACCTTGGTCACAGACTGATCACAGAATAAATATGGAGAGTGAAGACTGAATTTCCTTGATAACATTTGTTTGACAGCTTCAGTGACTACCTTTCTATGTGCACTAATATTCCAGTTTTTCCCCTTTTGTCTTTTCACTTTCCTGATGTTACACTTACATCCTATATATAATTTAGTTAATATCTTAGTTTGGTCTAATTTGACTTCATAATTTTCTTTAATACATTTTTTTTTTTGGTTAAACCTTACTCGTGTGGTGTGTCTCCCATTTGTTGTGGCTTTTAAGTCAAGTCATAGTACTACTACGATTGGTTATGACTTGTGATGTCACAAATCACAAGAATTTTAAACAGCGTGTTTTCTCTACTTTGTTGTGTGGATTTCTCAGGACTGATCACACTGCATGAGTTCACCCTTTTAAAGTGATTACTTTATATCATAGACTTTATAAAAATTCAGTATGGTGGATTTTCAGTCGGCACCTTTAAAACAGAAGTAATTATGAATGAACATTACATATGACAGGAAAGCAGGGACCATCTTATTTACTTCTACATTAAGATAAAAAAGAAAAATATCAAGATGTGATTCTAAAGCTGTTCCTGTCAATGTATGGCGGACAGATAAAGTACATCAAAGCATCGCTGCAATCCTCATATCTCTCTTCCGTATATTTATAGTCATCAGAATAAAACTAACCAGTGATTGCATTCTCCACAGCAGGGGTAGAGGGCTGTCCATCTGTGCCCAGAGCATAGACACTCACAACATATTCAACAGTGGGCATCAGACCGGTGAAAGTCATCTCTGTCTGATCTGCAACACAGGAGCAGTAAGAATTAATGATCAGGTCCAAACACAATGGAAATGTTGTTTTAGGAAAAGTTTGATATAGCTTAAAGGTAGAAGGGGTCTTACCAGGGGCCACCACCTCAGAGTAGGAGGGTCCAAGGCCGTTCTTGGGGACACTGGTGACCCTATAGCCTCTAATAGGCCCCTGAGCGGGAGACCAGCGGACGGTGATGGCATTGTCGCTCACATCAGTTAACCTCATGCCAGTAGGGGATTCAGTATCTTTAGGAGAGACACATGCTAGATTTCAGTCCGGTCTAAGATGTCAGGGTTTAGATTTTGCTTTAGAATCCCTCTTTTCATTGTGCTGTACCTGTCCTGTGGGTGATGTAGACCGGGGTGTTGGAAGCCGGGCTGTCTCCTCTTCCAGTAACAGCATAGACGGTGATGGTGTAGGCGGTGCCCGGTCTCAGATGGTTGATGGTGGCTGTGGTCTGAGTGCCTGGGACTGTGAACTCTTGAGGAGCCTCTCCATCTAAACATTAAGAAACAGTCCATCTCAAATTAATTCAGATCTGTTTCTTAACAAAAGTAGCAACACCACATGCATAGAAATACTCCACTATGATCACTATGACTAAAAGTACTGAATTCCAAATGGTGCACAAATAAAATTACATATGAATTATCAGCACTTATACAGAACAACTGCTTTTAAAGACTTATTTCATCACACAGCTTTGCATTACAGATAAAAATGGAAGAGAATAATACCCAAGGCCTGTGGTTTTCCTTCTGTTGACTAGACTGCAATTTTCAGGTAGTTTCACTACCTATACAGGAAGCTTCTTCAGTTCTGAACTGAAGAAGCTTCCTGACTTCTTGTTTCACTTTGAAACAACAAATCACTTTCTGTGAATAGTTTCACCCAAAACCCAGAAACGCAGTCAATTTCTCTGGGCTTGAGCTAGTGTCCTCAGTTCCTAAACTCTTATTGGGTGGTGTTAAAAGGAAAGGTGATGGAACACAGTGGTAAACATGACCCTGTCCCTCTTCTGGACCATGTTACAGGCATCAAATTCAAAATAGTGAATATTTGCAAAAAAGTTTAGTTTATTAGTTTTGAACATTAAATTTGTTAGATTTGTAGTGTATGCACTTGAATATAAGTTGAAAAAGGATTTGCAGCTCACTGTATTCTGTTTTTATTTGTTTTACATAACGTCCCAACTTCACTGGAATTTTGGTTTGTACATTATCCCCTACATAGGACCTTACATTATTTCCTTTGCATTACTAAAAATACATGAGAGGATTTTAATGTTGCATTTTTTTCCTTTTTTATATGTAGACATGGATCCAAACACTGAGCGCCTATGTCGATATTACTCCGTGTTAGCTCCATGTTAGCTCTGTTAGCTCCATGTTAGCTCCGCTGGGCTGTGTTAACAGAGATAACAGCCGGCTAACACAGCTAACGGCTAACAGCCGTTGATGAACTTATACTTTGTATTGTCTCGCATTTCACATGCAGCAACATCTTATTACGAGTTTTCTTGTCCCCACTATCATCCTTCTTAGGTCCCATGATGAAAAACACAAAATGAAGTAGTATATTAAGTGAAAAAAGGCTCAGGTTCAAGTTTACACTCGACCAGAAGGACCGGGATGTTTACATTCTTCTGAGAATGTGAGCACACGCTTGCACTTCCGGGTCCTTCTCGGCCGAGACCCGGAAGTGACTTTTTTGTTATCCGGTTCAAATTTTTTGCCGATTTTTTTTCTTCAGTATCCGAATTTTTCGTCATAGGAAGCGTTCGTTAAACGGAGTACCACTGTATTTTGAAAAGTTCAGCCCTATTTTAACTACATTTTAGACCTAAATGTGGAGAAATAATTGTACTCTAAATAACTTTTTTTCCCAGGGCAAACAACTTTGTATTCAATGCCCCATAGTATTTTATAATTGTGTACCAAATTCTGTACTTTGAGGAACTTTATATGCTACTCGGTAAATTAGGTGTAATCATTAAATACATCCATCCATCCATCCATTTTCTACTCCTTAATCCTCGTGAGGGTTGGGGGGGGGTGCTGGAGCCTATCCCAGCTGACTTGAGCGAAGGCAGGGTACACCCTG